>JAVKPL010013667.1:0-78231 GCA_032173675.1 Gastrolobium villosum | reverse complement strand
ATTTTACAAATTGAATTTTAACGGTGAGAAAAAAACCATCCATTTCAACCACGTACGCAGATGCCAAGTCAGCAGAAATTAATCAAAATTATCATCCACGTGCCAAATCAGGATAGGTTGGCTCACGGCAGCCTCAGATGAAACATCACTTAACAGTTATAAATACAGAGAGAGGAAGAGCATGTGTGGTAAAGAAGCGCATACAAAGGTTGCTGCTGCTGGGGAGATAAGATATTGTATTGCTCAAGTGAACAATGGCCTCTGCTTCTGCTACTTTGCTCAAGTCATCCCCTGTTCTTGACAAGTGCGAATGGGTCAAGGGCCAGACCCTGCGCCAGCCATCATCAGCAGCATCTGTTGTAAGATGCAACTCAGCCACCAACCCATCAACCCTCACCATCCGAGCTGGTTCCTATGCTGACGAGCTCGTCAAGACCGCGGTATGTTAATGATTACATCTCATCATTAATCCAACTTACTTCTTCAAACAAGCATGCAACATGTTTTTTCCACACTTAATAATCCATTTTATGTGTCACACTGTTCATAACTAGTACTTAGCCACGCGTTTGAAACAAATTTTGTTAGCTAAAATGTACTCTATTTGATGAGACCATCCTTATTTACCCACTAATGAACGGTTATGGTTATATGTGAGTACAGAAAACAGTGGCCTCACCAGGGCGTGGTATTCTGGCGATGGATGAGTCAAATGCAACATGCGGGAAGCGTTTGGCCTCAATTGGGCTCGAGAACACCGAATCTAACCGGCAGGCATACCGTTCGCTCCTTGTGACAGCTCCTGGTCTTGGTCAGTACATCTCTGGTGCCATTCTCTTTGAAGAAACTCTCTACCAATCCACAGTTGATGGCAAGAAGATTGTCGATATCCTTGTCGACCAGAAGATTGTTCCTGGTATCAAGGTTGATAAGGTAAGCGATGTCGAAATCATAATTCACCCTTCCAACTTCATACTTCACATATGCTATAGTTACTGTAACTCTGTAAGTAACTATGTACGTATGTAACATATTCGGAAAATAGCATATATTAAGTAGCTTATGCAGTTGAAGAGTGATGAGAATTTCAAAGACTCTACCACAATTGGAAAAAAAAAAAAGAGTACTTTCTAAAAATTATTTGGTACCTTCTGTCTTTGCAATACATGTATATGAAAGACTATGCAGTGAACTGATTATATCATGTCCATTGAGCATCCAGTTAAATGCACCATATAGGTAGAGTCATATACAAGTGCACACTCACGAAGTACAATCTTTCTCTACTTTTTAACTTTTATATCAAAGTAAATGAGGGATAGGGAGCTTTTATGGCAGTGTATATGCTAACACGTGGCTCATGTGCTGGGAACAATAGGGTTTGGTGCCACTGGCTGGTTCCAACGATGAGTCATGGTGCCAAGGCCTGGATGGTCTTGCCTCTCGCACAGCTGCATACTACCAGCAAGGTGCCCGTTTCGCCAAATGGTGAGTGTGTGTATCCCCATGTTTCTCACAAAAATCATAATATCATGTCCATTTTTACATTTTAACCAAAGTTCTATGTAATTGATTAATTATATAGGCGTACTGTTGTGAGCATCCCCAATGGTCCCTCTGCTCTGGCAGTCAAGGAAGCAGCCTGGGGTCTGGCTCGCTATGCTGCCATTGCACAGGTAACAATATCATTGCAATTACATACGTAACTAGTAATCATTTAGACTACTTTATTACTTTTTGTTATTTCTGTGGGAGGACTTTTGTATCTCTAACTAAATATCAGCTCTTGAAGGGAAAGTTATTATTGTTATTGATTTTTTGTTCATGTAATGAATTAGGACAATGGATTGGTCCCAATTGTGGAGCCAGAGATCTTGCTTGACGGTGAGCATGGCATTGACAGGACTTTCGAAGTAGCCCAAAAGGTGTGGGCTGAGGTTTTCTTCTATCTTGCTGAGAACAATGTCCTGTTCGAGGGTATTCTTCTCAAGCCTAGTATGGTTACTCCTGGAGCTGAGTGCAAGGAAAGGGCCACTCCTAAGCAAGTTGCTGACTACACCCTCAAGCTCCTTCATAGGAGAATTCCCCCTTCTGTCCCTGGAATTATGGTATGTTCCTGCCAAAGGCATTATTGTTATTCTTTATATTATTCCATTTAGACTTCCATATATCTTTTCTTACTACAATCGTTCATGTAGTGACCAAAGTTTTGTTGTGCAGTTTTTGTCTGGTGGACAATCTGAGGTTGAAGCAACCTTGAACTTGAATGCTATGAACCAATCTCCAAACCCATGGCACGTGTCATTCTCATATGCGAGAGCACTCCAAAACACCACCTTGAAGACATGGGGAGGACGCCCAGAGAACGTGAAGGCAGCACAAGATGCACTCCTATTCCGTGCCAAGTCCAACTCGCTCGCTCAGCTTGGAAAGTACACCGGTGAGGGTGAATCTGAGGAAGCCACCAAGGGAATGTTCGTCAAAGGCTACTCCTACTAAGATGATCTTAGCAGTGAATATGATACATGTTAGGCAGCACCACCAACACCAGTGAAAGAGAATGTGTTTAGTGGTGGATGGAAGACTAGTTCCTCTAAAATGTACTGTGTTATGGTTTATAGTCTTGGACACTATTTTTATTCATGATCACGTCTACCTTTTCAACTTAATGAACTTCTTGTTAATGAATTAAGAGTATTGTACTTGAGCATGTATCATCATACACTAGAATATTTGAACCTCGGCAGTTTATAAAAAATTAAAAACCCAATCTTGCATTGCATTTTTCCCTATCCCCCCGAGCTTATAGTTATACTTATAGGCTTAATTAAGGACGATGAGGTTTGTTGGGTTCTAGTTATACTTATAGGCTTGCGTTAGCCATATTGATTGGGTTTCTGGGATAATTCAATCGTGAGTAGGTTAAGCTTTTTTTTTTTTTTTTTCAAGCTTCAATTTTTGACAACAAATATAACTTCAATCGTGAGTGTAAACCCCCTGAATCAATACCCCCATTGTCCTACAACTCTATAAAAGACCCTTCTTTCTCCATAGTTACTGATAAAGGAGCCACCTTTTTGTACCGAAATCCCTATGTCACTTCAGATGTAGGTTTGGTGTCTGAAAATGAGGGTTGTTCATCTTCTATGTCACGTTAGTCAACAGACATTGTGTCTAAGTCAGAGGCATGAAGTACCAACGAATCCCAGCCCAAGATCGCGTTTTTATTTATCCAGGAAAGACCACTCCATTGAACAAGTGCTTGTGGTACGAATGAGAATGACCATTTGCTCCAAATAGTGGGAGAAGCCACCACAGCACATGGGTGAATCTCGTACGATCGTCCTGTAACAGGGAGATGTGGAATAGAAGATGTATCCGCGCAGAAGGGGAAAGCTTGATTTGATATGCAACAAAACCCATCTTCTCTAGAACATCAAAAAGGAACGTAATAAAGAAGCGCAAGCTTCTGGGAGGAGGAGAAATAAAGTGGACAGAAAGCTGTTGGTATGGTTGGAGTAACAGAAAGACTAATTCCCGATGGTAAAGTTCCAATTTTATCTCCCTTTATCTGATTGACTCTTCATTATTTGTTGTGCCCTGATCTACAGTGGTCAATGCTTTTCATATGTGTGTTTCCCCAAATCTAGTCTTATGGTGTTAGTTAATAGTCTCTTAGTTTGTAAGATTTCAAAGGTTCTCTAACTCACTGCCGACTAAGCTACATTTGGCTCTATAAATAGAGCTCCCCTTGACGATAAGATGGCATAAACGCTATGCATTAAAAAAAATGATGGATCATGCATCATTTGGAAATTGGATTCTTTATAATTTGTCACAAACTCAATTATTGTTAACATATTTATAAAGGAAAGACGGAGAAGGAATAAAACTCTTCTGGCCAGCCCACTTTATAGGTTCAACCAGTTGGGTCCGGTCGTAAAAGTGTACACTCAAAACCTTCCAAAGGGAATCTATGATGAGTCATCTCTGGGGATTCCCTTTTCCCAGCACCGCTGCTTATTGTACATTGATAATAGGTGCAGCATGCCTGGTCTAAGAAATGAGGCTGGCTAGATGGTACAGCTCTATATTTTCTCTCTCTCACGCTTGAGAGATATTTCTTCTCTAAATACCCTCTTCTTCAATTGAAGGGGCATCTTCTCATCTATCCATTTTATGAGTTGTTACTCTGCAAGAGCGTAGAGTCACCATAGTCATTTTCTCACACACTCCCCACTTTGATATACAACACCATGGAAAGCTTCAATGGTGACTTAGTCTTTACCATTGCAACTATGAACACCTATATGTCAACATACTATACCCCATGAGGGATACATCAGTGGCTCTACCCAGGCAGACCCAAACAGTCCAAAAACGAAGAGCGTGGAAGAAACAGGGATGAACTTAACATTTTTGCTAAATTTCATTTTCTTTTCTGTTTTTCTTGGGTTGGAATGGAATCTTGCAAGTTCCTTGACATCATAGATGCCAATAGATTGCTATTTGCTAGAGGTTAGAAGAGTAGCAAGGGTAGAATTTAATTTGCATTTTGTTGATGGAATTGTCAATCTTTTCATAATTTGAAACTACTTATTTCATAAACACAGAATTGATGTTTACTTCTTTATTTCATTTTTAATGAACAATATATTCACGAAGAATGGTGACTACAAGAAATAGGATATATCCTATGACCTATGACATTCAAATGGAAAGGTACATAAAAATTCAAGATTCTTTAAGAATCTACTCTTCAAAACCATGCTTTCCAGGCTTCGCGGCTTCTTGAATTCCTTCATTTTGGAAGAAATATCATCTTCTCCAATATTTTATGTCTTTCCATCTTCAGCTTCTTCTTGCATTCCATGGTACCAAGTCTTTGCAAGTGAAGTAATTGCTCTTAAGCATGTCTTCTTCGTGTTTCTACCAGTCCTTCATTTCGTCCGGGAGGAAATTTGGATTTTGTTTTCAATTGCCTCCAAAGTTGGGGAAGGATCCGTTTACAAATCTTTTTTACAAATTTTTGCAAATTACACTATGTACTCCAAGAAGTACATAGTGTAATCTAGTGTACTTCCGGGTGTACATAGTATAGTTCGTAAGAGTTTGTAAACTAAAAGTTTGTAAATATAACCCTCCCCTACACACACAGGTCTACCCCCGGGAATGAGTAATCACTCACTAGTAAATAGTAATCACCACTAGGGAATGAGTTTCTCATGTCCCTTCCTGCACAAACAAAAAAATGTCCCTTCAGTCTTTTTTTTTTTTAAATTGGTGGGTCCCACGATTTAATGAGTCTGCAAGAGAAACTTATAACCACATATATATATATATATATATATATATGAGTTTTATAAGAGTTATGTTGTAGGAAGAGCATATATATATATATATATAGGAAAAGCATTTCTTCTGTTACAGGAGATAAAGAGTTCTCCTGTCGTCCCAAAACAATGTCGTTTTGGGGTATAAGATTAAAAATAAAGGGTATTTTGAAAATTTTGCATTCCTCTTTGAATCATGAATTTTATTAAAATACCTATTATTTTTAATCTTAACTCCAAAACGACGTCATTTGGGGCTGCAGGAGGCAACTTTATCTGAAACTATTGAAAAAAATATCTTTTTTCATATTTCATTAGAATTTGGGTTAGGTCTGTGCTAAGCCCATTAGTGTTTCTATATATTGTACAGTCCTATATCAATTCATTGCAATGTTCCTTTTGTCTCTTGTGATTGAACATAATATCAAGAGCATAACGAGAGGAACCTTGATCCATTTTTCTTTCCTTTTCCGGTGAACCCACTGTTCGTCGGATTTTTAAAAAAAATTCTGCATATTGTCTTCTTGTCAGTTTTTGGAAATCTCTCTTTCTAGGATCGTCTCTTCGCGAACGTCCATCGGAATCGCCATTGACCGCCATTCCTCCTCCATTGACCACGGTTTTCCGGTGACTTTTCCAAGCATGCCATATATCGTTGTGATCATCTCCTCCGTGTTATCCTGTCCATCTAAGTCTCATCTCCATACACTCAGGGACGTGCCTTCATGCGCGCGTTGAAGTAACAGCTACGCGTGAAGGACATTTTTCGGCGACGACCGGTTGTGTTCTTCTCCTTTCTCCGAGACGATTTTGGATCTGGTCCTGTTTTGGTGTTTTGACATCATTTTTGGTGATGCACAGATCCTACTTCTTCCTGTTAGTTTTGTGATCTGTCGTTTCTGATTTTTGCCTTTATTTTTGGTATTATGCAGTGTTAGTTTAAACCAAAAAACGGCGAACCGATCTTGTAGCTGGGCTGAGTTATGTAACAGATCGGACATGAATCTAAACTGGGGTCAACCCATTTAACTCGGACGATTCTCATTAAAACCCGCAAACCGAATAACTCTCACAAAAAATCGATTTTCACAATTCATGTTGACACTTTGCTGCATACAAAAGCAAAGCACGCAAACTTATGTCCGGAAGAGGCGATATATAAAGACAAAATTTATTGACTTATGGATCGAGGGGAAACCTTGAAATATGAAGAGAATGAGGACACAGAGACGCTCATAAATGCCCTTCACCTTCTCTCTTGCGATCTCTATCTTCCCCTTCACCTGCTCAACTTCGTCTTTTCCATCTATCACAATCGTGTCCCTCTTCCCTTCATCTTCCATCTTTTATTTGGCACTTACTTGCAAACTCCACCAATACTCGTCCATTAACTTGCCATGTTAATTATCATATGTTATATTTTCTTTTAGGTTTGCATGGTGAAGTAAGGTTTGGGTTTGGAAGTTGAGCTGACATCTATACTGACGTATGTAGTTAGCCTTATATTTTAATTTCTCCAACATATTAAATGTGATATTCTAGTCATTTTTGAGTCTATACATTTAGTTTAAAAGAATTAAGTATCTAATTGATTTGCATATTATAGGGAAATTCAAACCGGGGGCCATTTTTTAGTCTATAAATTTAGTTTAAGGACAAGAAAAATATTATATGTTTGTTTGATTTTTTGTTGGATAATGGTGTGATTATTATTTTCATATTAGAATATTCGAAACTTGTATCATTTTTTACAGGTATTTGAATATGTTTATAATTTTTTTTAATATAAATTATAGATTTGCATATATGCGGTTGAACCAGTGGCCTTGTGATCCAGTGCCTCGATCGGGTCAATCACATCTACAATCTCTAGGCCCCCAGACTCTTGATTATAGGGCTTCTGATCACGTCTCTGGTAATAAGTCTTTATTCACCTCTCTTTGTACCACTGGTTCCTTTCCTACTATCACTATGGCTAATAGGTCTTCGGTCCAATCACCTTTCTTCCCCAATTTATCTCTAGATCATGTTCTTTATGTTCCACAATCTCCTTTTAACTTACTTTCCATTATCCGTTTGACCAAATCCATTGATTATGTGGTTTATTTTACTAATCTTTAGTCATTTTCCAGGATTGGAGTTCGAGGAAGGATATACCAAAGGATGTGAGTTTCATGGCCTCTATCAAAATTCTCCTCTTTAGCCTACTCTAATGTGGATTCACCCCTCACTATCCATGCTCGTTTGGGTCATCCAAGTTTTGCCAAGCTTCAGAAGATGGTCCCCCATTTATCGTCCCTTTCTAGTTTACATTGTGAGTCTAGTCAATTTGGGAAACATACCGAAGTCGTCAAGCTTTTTCTCCTTTTTCTGTGGTCTATTATGATATTTGGGGGCCTAGTCGTCATCTTTCTATTTAGGGTTTAAGTATTTTGTTACATTTATTGATGATTATTCCCTATGTACTTCGTTATTTTTAATGAGAAATCATTATGAGTTATTTTCTGTTTTTCAGTTATTTTATAATGAAATCAAAACTCAGTTTGGTATTCATACTCGTACTTCTCGTAGTGATAATGCTTGTGAGTGTTTATCTCATTAATTTCAACAATTCTTTTTGTCTAATGGCATTCTTCATCAAAAGTCTTTCCCTCATACACCCTAGCAAATTGGTGTAGCCGAACGCAAGAACATCACCTTGTGGAGACTATTCATGCATTGTTAATCGATGACAATGTTCCTTACAAATTCTGGGGTGATGATATTCTTATTGCATGTTATCTCATTAATCGCATGCCCTCCTCGGTTCTTTATAACCAGTTACCTCATTTTATTTTGTTCCCTCATCAACCTTTATATCCTTTGACCTCACATGTTTTTGGTTCTATGCATTTTGTTTATCATCTTGGTCCAGAATTAGATAAACTAGCTCCTAAGTCTCATAAGTGTGTTTTGCTGGATTATCCTCGATCTCAAAAGGTTGCTACTCTTCGACTTTACGTCGATACTTTATTTACTGCTCCTGTGGACCCTGATTAGTCATCTCTCCCTGTCGACTCCTTTGAATATTTTTCGCCTCTTCCTATCCCTGTATCTGACTCTCCTGATGATTTTCAGCATGTTTCACTTGATGTTTCTGTGAGCTCACATCTAACTGCATCTCCTCCCTTGGCTTCGCTCCAACTTTTTGCTAATGACCTTCGCATTGCTCTCTAAAAAGGTACCAGAGAGACTTGCCCTCCGGCTAGGTATTCAGTTAATATTAGTTACCATCGTCTATCTCCATCACAATTTGCATGTCTTTCTACTGTGTCTATTCCTAAAACTACGAGTTAAGCACTTTCACATTGTGGATGGAGACAAGCTATGATTGATGAAATAAGTGCTCTTCAGCACAATGGCACATGGGAACTGGTCCGTCTTCCGTTTGGGAAATCTATTGTTGGTGATGCAAGATTGGGTTTTTAATTCGAGGTTCAAATATTCTAGTGTATGATGATACATGCTCAAGTACAATACTCTTAATTCATTAACAAGAAGTTCATTAAGTTGAAAAGGTAGACGTGATCATGAATAAAAATAGTTTCCAAGACTATAAAACCATAACACGGTACATTTTAGAGGAACTAGTCTTCCATCCACCACTAAACACAATCTCTTTCACTGGTGTTGGTGGTGCTGCCTAACATGTATCATATTCACTGCTAAGATCATCTTAGTAGGAGTAGCCTTTGACGAACATTCCCTTGGTGGCTTCCTCAGATTCACCCTCACCGGTGTACTTTCCAAGCTGAGCGAGCGAGTTGGACTTGGCACGGAATAGGAGTGCATCTTGTGCTGCCTTCACGTTCTCTGGGCGTCCTCCCCATGTCTTCAAGGTGGTGTTTTGGAGTGCTCTCGCATATGAGAATGACACGTGCCATGGGTTTGGAGATTGGTTCATAGCATTCAAGTTCAAGGTTGCTTCAACCTCAGATTGTCCACCAGACAAAAACTGCACAACAAAACTTTGGTCACTACATGAACGATTGTAGTAAGAAAAGATATATGGAAGTCTAAATGGAATAATATAAAGAATGACAATAATGCCTTTGGCAGGAACATACCATAATTCCAGGGACAGAAGGGGGAATTCTCCTATGAAGGAGCTTGAGGGTGTAGTCAGCAACTTGCTTAGGAGTGGCCCTTTCCTTGCACTCAGCTCCAGGAGTAACCATACTAGGCTTGAGAAGAATACCCTCGAACAGGACATTGTTCTCAGCAAGATAGAAGAAAACCTCAGCCCACACCTTTTGGGCCACTTCGAAAGTCCTGTCAATGCCATGCTCACCGTCAAGCAAGATCTCTGGCTCCACAATTGGGACCAATCCATTGTCCTAATTCATTACATGAACAAAAAATCAATAACAATAATAACTTTCCCTTCAAGAGCTGATACTTAAGAGATACAAAAGTCTTCCCACAGACATAACAAAAAGTAATAAAGTAGTCTAAATGATTACAACTTACGTATGTAATTGCAATGATATTGTTACCTGTGCAATGGCAGCATAGCGAGCCAGACCCCAGGCAGCTTCCTTGACTGCCAGAGCAGAGGGACCATTGGGGATGCTCACAACAGTACGCCTATATAATTAATCAATTACATAGAACTTTAGTTAAGATGTAAAAATGGACATGATATCATGGTTTTTGTGAGAAACATGGGGATACACACTCACCATTTGGCGAAACGGGCACCTTGCTGGTAGTATGCAGCTGTGCGAGAGGCAAGACCATCCAGACCTTGGCACCATGACTCATCGTTGGAACCAGCTAGTGGCACCAAACCCTATTGTTCCCAGCACATGAACCACGTGTTAACATATACACTGCCATAAAAGCTCCCTCTCCCTCATTTACTTTGATATAAAAGTTAAAAGTAGAGAAAGATTGTACTTCGTGAGTGTGCACTTGTATATGACTCTACCTATATGCTGCATTTAACTGGATGCTTAATGGACATGATATAATCAGTTCACTGCACAATCTTTCATATACATGTATTGCAAATACAGAAGGTACCAAATAATTTTTAAAAAGTACCATTTTTTTTTCAATTGTGGTAGAGTCTTTGAAATTCCCATCACTCTTCAACTGCATAAGCTACTAATGACGCACACAAATATATGCTATTTTCCGAATATGTTACATACATACATAGTTACTTACAGTGACTATAGCATATGTGAAGTATGAAGTTGGAAGGGTGAATTATGATTTCGACATAGCTTACCTTATCAACCTTGATACCAGGAACAATCTTCTGGTCGACAAGGATATCGACAATCTTCTTGCCATCAACTGTGGATTGGTAGAGAGTTTCTTCAAAGAGAATGGCACCAGAGATGTACTGACCAAGACCAGGAGCTGTCACAAGGAGCGAACGGTATGCCTGCCGGTTAGATTCGGTGTTCTCGAGCCCAATTGAGGCCAAACGCTTCCCGCATGTTGCATTTGACTCATCCATCGCCAGAATACCACGCCCTGGTGAGGCCACTGTTTTCTGTACTCACATATAACCATAACCGTTCATTAGTGGGTAAATAAGGATGGTCTCATCAAATAGAGTACATTTTAGCTAACAAGATTTGTTTCAAACGCGTGGCTAAGTACCAGTTATGAACAGTGTGGCAAAATAAAATGGATTATTAAGTGTGGAAAAAACATGTTGCATGCTTGTTTGAAGAAGTAAGTTGGATTAATGATGAGATGTAATAATTAACATACCGCGGTCTTGACGAGCTCGTCAGCATAGGAACCAGCTCGGATGGTGAGGGTTGATGGGTTGGTGGCTGAGTTGCATCTTACAAGAGATGCTGCTGATGATGGCTGGCGCAGTGTCTGGCCCTTCACCCATTCAGACTTGTCAAGAACAGGGGATGACTTGAGCAAAGTAGCAGAAGCAGAGGCCATTGTTCACCTGAGCAATACAATATCTTATCTCCCCAGCAGCAGCAACCTTTGTATGCGCTTCTTTACCACACATGCTCTCCCTCTCTCTCTATTTATAACTGTTAAGTGATGTTTCATCTGAGGCTGCCGTGAGCCAACCTATCCTGATTTGGCACGTGGATGATAATTTTGATTAATTTCTGCTGACTTGGCATCTGCGTACGTGGTTGAAATGGATGGTTTTTTTCTCACCGTTAAAATTCAATTTTTAAAATATGAAGATATTCTCTCCCCTTTTGCTATTCATATTGACAAATGTATGTATATAATAATATAATGCATCCCACACCACAGGGTACAAAATTAGCGTTGTTTATGTTAAGTAAGTATGAGGTTACAACTTGCCTAACTGGTTTGTTTGGTTCTCAGAGAGTTATGGTCATTATTCAATTACAAGATTTTCTGAGATTGAGGTCTCCATATCACTCCTTATCAGCATCTATCAGTCCGTTCCATTGAGTGTTCCTCCCTCCCCTGCCGCGCATGCCAAAGGACTCTGAAATGCAATTTCGTAAACTAATTTGTACTGTTGACTCTGCGAATTCAAGCCTTTCCATCTCAAGGAAGACTATTATATGGTACTTAATAGTGTTAAGACATAATATAGATTCTTTTTGTAACATCGCGAGTGCTGACAAGGGTGGGGAGTGATCCTCGATGCAAAGAGGCACGGACAAGGAGCTGCTCCTGACAGGCTTCCAGCGAGGGTTATGAATGAATCGAATCGACACCCGAAAGAGAGGATTCTAAAGACTGTGCAGGTGTGAGACCGCACAATTTGGGATAGCTTATAAGAATTAATTGGTACTACTTATACTAACAATTTTCCCGAAGATGGATCTGATTTTGTTATGGAACTTGAGCTATCACCCAAATTAGCGTTTTGACTTGAAGCAATTCATAACATTTCCACTCCATCAGTATAACATCTCATGGTAGCTCTTTTCATGGGAACAACTCTCAATGAAAATATAAATGTTATACACCTTGAGATCACCCCCTCAAAAAATTAGTTAATTGAAGTGTCCAAGATCTTATAAACCCCTCCATGACTCGTAACAGATTTGAAGAAAACATAAATGCTATAAAGAAGAGCTCTGGTGCTAGGAAACCTTAGGAGATCACACTATACCCCCTTGTTTGGTTTAAGTCCAACAAGAAATTTATCGAAGCTAGATCTTCAGAGTTAGCATACGCCATAAATTACTATGTTTAGGGAGGGAGGGACTCACTATCCAATTCCTAGTATTGTACTTTTGGTGTTGCCAAATTCCTTGCTAAAAAATTTAACGTTCCCTTCTGTTCTCAAATACAGACCCAAAATATTTTTGGCTTGTTAGTGGCATAAACTCAAATTGAGACTTCAGTCTGGCCCAAATACATGTCCATAAATATCTTGAACTCTGTTATGTAAAACTTTTTTTTATATATAGTTGTTTTCTCTCTCTCTTTTTTATATTGTGATTACTGATTGCGATAAAACATACTTAAATTGCGTTTAAGTTATTTAGCAATTGTCCGTTTGGATGGATTTTTATTCTTAAAAAAGTTGATTTTTTTTAAATAAAAGTAGAAATTTTAGATGTTTGGATAATAACTAAAAAAAAAAAAAAATTAAAATGTTACTTGTTTTTTTGCCGGTAGTTGGTTGCTTTTGAAAAAAAAACAGAAATTAAAAGATGATATAAATTTTTTTTTTTTTGAAATAAGATAATATAAAATTTTAAAATATAATTTTAACTTCATTTTATCATTTATCTCTCCTTATCCCATGATCATGCTATTTTATATATTCTTCACTATAATTTTATACATAAGAAGTTTTGTTTGGGAGTTTGGAGAGGAAGGAAATGAAGGGATTCAAGGGGAAGGAGGGGAAGGAAAGGAAGGAAGCGAAGGAAACTGGAGGGTATTACCTTCGCTTGTTTGGGAGTTAAAAAAATGGTAAGGGAGAAATTGGAGAGTCAATGACATATTTTTACAATTTTACCCTTTTTCTAAAATTGATAAAATTATTATATTTTATAAATTAAATTAAATTTAAAATTGCTAAACAAAATTATTTATGTATTTTTACACTACTAAAAAAGATCATATTTTCAACGAAAATTATACGTTGAAAATGACAAAAAATCTGTCAAAAAATTTTTTTCGTCAAAATTTTCGACGCAATTTAGTTTTCGTCAAAAGTTTTGACGAAAATGATTTGTTAAGTATTTTCGACGAAAAAAAATCCATCAAAAGTTTTGACGGAAAAAAAAATTCCTTCAAGAATTTTGACGAAAGATTTTCCGTTCAAGATCTTTGATGAAAATGTGTCTCAATGAATATTTCAACGAAATAATTTTTTTCAAAAACTTTGAGGGAAAAATTTCTGTGAAACTTTCGACGGAAATTGTTTTGTCAAATAATTTTGACGGAAAATTTCTTTTGTCAAAATTTTTTACATAAATGTTTTTCGTCGAATTTTTTTACAAAAATAATTTCCGATGAAATTTTTTGACGAAAATATGTTCCGTTGAAAATTTTGATTAAAATGATTTTTATCAAAAAAATTTTGTGTTTCGTCGAAAATTTCACTGATTTTTTTTTTCTTCTAAAAGTATGAGGAAAATATTTTCTTCGAATTTTTTTGGCAGAATTTGGATTTTGTATAGAACTTTGACGATTTTTTTTTCGTCACAAATTTTTAGGGAAAATTTTCAATGGAAATGTGTTTCGTTAAAGATTTAGAGGAAAATATTCTTCGTCGAAAATTTTGATTAATATGTTTTTTTTGTCAAATATTTTGACGGAATTTATATTCTCTAAAGAATTTTAACAATTTTTTTTTGTATCAATACTTTTTACAAAAACATTTTTCGTTGAAAATTTTCACTGGAAATGTGTTTCGTTGAAAATTTTGTTCGAAATGTTTTCTGAAAAAAAAAAATTGACTGAAATATTTTCAACAATCTTTTTTACGAAATAGTTTTTTGTCAAAAAATTTCAACGAAAATATTTCTATTGAAAATTTCAACGGAATTTAGATTCTATCAAGAATTTTAACTGTACTTTTTTCTGAAAAAATTTATGTCAGTGATTATGCCAAATATTGTTTCGTCTTTATTTTCGACGTAATGTGATTTTTGTCAAAAAAAATCGTCATTTTTTGACGAAATATTTTTCGTGGAAAATTTTGAATATTTATTTTCCGTAATGTCACATTTAAAAATGATTCATATGTATGTAGTTTTTACGTTTTAATGCTAAGCATAAATAAGTAATTTTTAATATTTTTTCCTTAAACCCTCAAATCTGGGGAATTTTAATTTTAAGGGTGAGAAAAATTTTGGAGGATTTTGCAAAAATCCCCAATTCCTTTCCTCCATTTTTTTGAACTCACAAACAATGGAAGAGATTAATAAAACCCCCTCTCCCCTTCCTTCCCCTCCAAAAAAATTTATGTCTAAGGCTTTGATTATGATTTTAAAATCTTGTTTCGTCTTTGAGTTTTGACGAAATTTTTTTGACGTAAAATGTGATTTTCATCAAAAATTTCATCACTATTTTTGACATAAATGTGAATATTTTAAACGTCATTATAAATTTTGTACGGTAACAAAATTTATCAAAGAAATATTTTCAAAAATAAAAAAATTTGTGATGAAACACTTTTTAAAAAATTTCGTCAAAACTCACATTTTGTGTAATCACTAACATTTTTTGCTACGGGTAGATAACGAATCTAAATTTCGTAATATTTCCCGTCCAAAATTTGATGAAACACATATCCCAAAAGTTTCGACGTAAAACAATTACATCTAAATTTTTTACGGAAAATATTTCCATCAAAATTTGAGACTAAAAACATTTCTGCAAAAGAATTTGACATATTTTTTTGTCAAAATTCTTTACAGAATCTAAATTTCGTCAAAATATTTTATAAAAAAACATATTCATTGAAATTTTTGACTAAAAATCTTTCCATCAAAATTTTCAATACAACACATTTCCATCGAAAAAATTTGCTGGAAAAAAATTTCATCAAAATTCTTTACAGAATTTACATTCCGTCAAAAATTTTCCATGAAAATATTTTCGCTAAATTTTTTGACAAAAACTTTCAGTTGAATATTTAAGGAAACACATTTTCATCCAAAGTTTTCGATGGAAAATATTTTCGTCAAATTTTTTGATAAAAAATATTTCCATCAAAATTCTCATAACACATTTATGTTTCTCAACAGAAAATTTTTTGTCAAAAAAATTTTGATGAAAATATTTCTATTAAAATGTTTGAAATATTCTGTCATTCTCTACAGAATTTAAATTTCGTAAAGTTTCAAGAAACATTTCCCTCAAAATATTTGTTTTTTTTCTTCAAAACATTTGTCAAAATTATGTCAAATATTGTTTCGTCTTTAAAACATTTCGGCGTAATGTGATTTTTTCATCAAATTTTTTGCCATAAACTAAATTTCGATAGAAAATTTATTTTTGTAAAAATTTTCATCGATAAAAATTTCTGTCGTTTTTCGACGAAGTGTATTCCGATGAAACAAATTTGTCACATTTAAAAATGATTTATATGTATTATCTTTTTACATATTTAATGCTACATAAATAATTTTGTTTAGCAATTTTAAATTTAATTTTATTTGTAAAATATAATAATTATATTAATTTTAAGAAAGGGTAAAATTGTAAAAATTTTTAAAAATCCTCCATTTTCCTTCCTTACCATTTTTTTGAACTTCACAAACAAGGGAGAGAAGATTAATAAATTTCCTTCCCTCCCCCTCCTCCCCTTCATTTCCTTCCCCTCCAAACTTCCAAACAAAGCCTAAGGCTTTGTTCGGGAGTTTGGAGCGGAAGGGAAGGAAGGGGATCCAAGGGAGAGGGAGTGGAAGGGAGGGGAGAAAATTGGAGGGTATCTCCTTCCCTTGTTTGGGAGTCAAAAAAATGGAATGGGAGGATAACGGAGGGTCAATGAGATGTTTTTACCATTTTACCTTTTTTTTTTTAAATTAATATAATTATTATACTTTACAAATTAAATTAAATTTAAAATTTAAAAAAAAATTAATCATTTTATTTTTATTAAAAAAATTTTCCCTCTAAAAATTATTTTCTCTCTCTAAAAATTATTTTCTCTCTTTAAATTAATAATACATAAATTATTGTTCTGATATTAATGGGATGGGTAAAAAAATAATTTTAAACTTTTTACCTCTTAAACCGCTCGAAATATGGGAATTAAATTTTATGAAGAATAGGAATTTTGGAGGGTTTAGTAAAAACTCTCACAACCTTTCCCTAATTTTATTTTGGGTTTTATAAGAGTTATGTTGTAGGAAAAGTGATTGTGTAATATTATAGAGATTCGTTTTGCGTGTCGTAATTTCTTTTTTTCTTTTTTATTTAAAAAGTGTGGACCCTACAAAATGTTGTGTGTGTAGGAAAATTTGTTGTGTCATGTTAAATGACAAATGTAAATCCCTTTTATTTTTTAACTTACAAATAAGATAAGATCTTCCTAAAACCCTCCCTTCCCTCCCCTTTTCCTCCTAAAATCATCTCGCAAACATATCCTTAGTGTACAATATATGACCCGATAATACGATTGGAACACGATATCAACTTTTTGTGTTCGGATCGGCGAAACATATATTACTCTGGGAGTAAAATATTAACACATTTAAAATTTATTAATAGGCGATGATAAGTTATTAAAAAAAAATAACTGCAAACTTATAATTACAAATTATCTTATATTTTGATTTCTTCTATTTTTATTTTTTGTTTTTGAAATTTTCTATCACTCGTGTATTATTTTTGCGGTGCATTACCAAACACCGCAAGATCAGTCCTTGACAAGGAAGAGTTTTTATCTGTATAGTTAGTTTTATGGGGATCCTATTCTTGCAAAAATAAGTGACGAAAGCAGACAAATAAACACCGGATTTGGTGCCAAATTCACGAGCTCTCCCCTTAGAATTGGTTCAACAACATCCACCAGGTTCTGGCCCATTCGTGTTCTCGTGAATAGGGGTGTGCAAAATAATCAAAAAATTAAATCGAACCATAAACCGAATTGAATCGCCCTTAAAATAACCGGTTTTTAAAAACAAGTTCATGAACCGAACCGATTTTAAAGAACAAGTTCATGAACCGAACTGATTTTTAGAATCAGTTTAAGAACCGAACCGAACCAAACCGTTTCCGAACTGAACCAAACTGTTTTCAAACCGAACCAAATTGATGTTTATAATTTTATTTTTTAAAATTTTTAATTTTTTTTTCTTTTCAAAATAGTGTCGATTGTTCCAATCGATCCGAACCACTTCCGAACCGAACCGAACCACTTTCGAACCGAACCAGTTTTGAACCGAACCGAATTACTTTCGAACCGAACCATTTAAATCAATTCGGTTCGATTTTTCAAAAAATTCGGTTCGGTTCGACCCATGCACATCCCTACTCATGAATAGGGTCGGTAAAACGGACCCAATTCGGCGGGCCAACCCCCTCCAACCAAATAGAATTAGGCGGATTCATTTTTTGGCGGATTGAAGCGGATATAATTGAGACTAGGTGGACCAGTGTAAAATATATTTGAGTTGTTAGGCCAATCCACCTAGACAGTGACAAGTTGAAATTTTCAACCTACTTTTAAAAATGGAATGGGACAAATTTGACTTATTTTTTAATGAATTGATAGCGAAGTGGGATGAGTAACTCACTTCACTTTGCCATCTCTATTTGTCAAGCACAAGCAATGCCACAAAAAGTGTTATGATTAATGAGAACGGCATGCGACGCGAAGGCGTTTACTGAAAATACGGATCCATGCGGTGCGGGAGGTCATGAGACCAATTAATATGGGCTGGTGAAAAACAAGGCTGGTTGTTGATGGTTGTGGTCACTTGTGGACCTGTGGTTGTTGAAATATTAAACATTCTCAGGTGCTCGTATGATTTTATCAATATTAGCCTGCTTTATTGCATATTTGTTTTTTTTTCTGTTTTAAAATAATTATATTTAATATTTAATACAAAAATTAAAATATTTATTAAATATTTTAATATAAATTCATTTCATTATATTTATTTTAAAATGAACAAAATTTAGTATTTTTTTGATATTTAATTTTCTAAAATTCACTAACAAAATTGGATATTTTTCTCATTTTTCAAAACTTTTTAGCATTCTCTCTCTTTGATTCAATGGTGATTAGATAGGTAGTAAGTTAGTAGTAAAATTTTTTTTGTAGTATCTAATATTTTAAGAATGGGAAAAGTTATTGTCATTTTAATTTATGTCATTTTGATATATCTTTACATTCTCTCTCCTTCACTTTCTTTTTTTCATAATTTTATAAAAATAAAAAAAATATCAAAAACACATCAAAATGACATAATTTCATTAAAAATGATCCGAAATTGTGTCATTTAAAATGAAAAACATTTAACCTTTAAGAATTGATCTGGTTTATAAATAAAAAACTTCTTCATATATTTTCAAAATAATATTTGATTTTTTTTTAGTTTAGTTGTGTATAAATAGAAATTTATTCAATTTCAATTGCAATCTAGGATTTAATTTGATTTGAGTTTAAAAAAATTGATCTTTTTTTTTTTGGTGAGGACAAAAAATTCATATTTAAACTGGCTTTTAGAAGCTCGTGAATATCCGAAATGACATTTTTTAATTAAGTTAGGACGTCTTTTTTGTTGTTGTTGTTGTTGTTCTGATTAATATAAAAAAAATCTGATCATTTAAGCGTGCCAGGTCACAGGAAACGAACACATGATTTTTCAAATAATTATCATAAAGGATTACGTATATATGATTTGTCCATAAATAATTAAAATTGTCTCATATATATCACATGTACATGTTACATAATACGTGTCCATATATAGAAATCTAAAAAGACAAAAAAAACTGTAGTATTCATTACTAAAAAAAAAAAAAACTTACAGATAGTATTGACCAAAAAAAAACTTAAAGATAGTTAACAAACATCCACAACAAGACAATCTCACTCATATTTCTCAGAAAAATCAAGAAATGAACACCTTGTAGTAATGAAGCTTCTGTTTTTCATCCTTCACAATGGAAAAGTCACGAGCAGCTTTTGTGACTTCAAATTCTGGAATAATATTCCTATACAACCAACACAAGCAAGCCTCTTCCCTCTTGCTTTTCTCAAGATGAGAGACATCTTTCGCGTATATCTTTTTTTATTTACAAAAAGAAAGTCACTCGGATCCGCACGCAATTATAGTAACTAATTGAGGATTAATTGGGATTAGCAACAAAGTATGCTAAAACCCCAACAAACGGTGCATTAATATATGTGGTTGGCTCGGACTTCCTAAAATCAGCCCTATTATCATCATAAACATCATCTTGTCCGGGTCCTCCCACAATGGCTCCTACGAGAACATTAGGGTTAGGATTTGTTGAGTTGAAGTAGATTGAACCTTCTTTACAAGCAATGAACTGAGGATGATCCTTAATGGAGGGTAAAGAAGAGCCACGATGATGAATACGCTGCGGATATTTGTTGCCGTAGCCAACCATGTAAGATAAACCCATTGGATTATAGCCCAAAATGTAATCAACTTGCTTCTTAGCACGCTGTCGAAGTGTTTGTGCACTGACATAGACGTTACCACAATTGATGGTTTGTGAGGTGCGAGATAGGTAATTAGCATAGACCAACTCAAGGAAAGCGATTGAAGTTGCATGCTGTAAGTTGCTTCCCCCTGGCCTGTATATGAGTCCACCGGGACTGTACTCTATGTGGGAACTTGATGTTTCAGGTATCAGTGTGCACAAGAAGCTCTCAGCCGATGTCTTGTAGGATTCAAGAGAGTTTATGTTTCCTTCTACAACTTCCTAAAAAATTGAATATTTTTTTTTTTTGGTTAAAAAGATGCACAACCTATCTCTCTCTCTCTTTAATTACGTGAACACGTGAGAAGGATGTGTAGGAACAGTGACCAAAATGTCACTTTTTTGCAAAAAATTTATCCAAATGTCATGAGATTTTTTACTAGATTGCCACGTAGGCATAATTCACCACGACTAGCGGCAAATTACATTCGCTAATGATTTTATGACACGTGACACACTTTTGCAGGGAAAAACTGATGTGTCATAATTCACTATATTAGTGGTAACAAATTTGGTTTGTAATATGATCACGTGTCACAAAATCATTGATCATGAAATTCGCTACCGGTGGTACTAACGATTTTGGTTTGTAATATGATTACGTGTCACAAAATTATTGGTCATGAAATTAGCTACCAATGCTAACGAAGTATGGCAGGTGAAAAAAATACTGTTCAGTTAGCATTTGAATAAAAAATTTGCCAAAAAAATGAGGATTTGATCACTGTTCCGGATGTGTATACATTCTGGTCACATAAATTTGTGTGATTGCAAGAGTGGTTGCGTTGAATAGAGGGTAAATGGGAGACTGACCTTGGAGACAAGAACGTTAAGGCCAGCATGCTTGTTGTCCCATCCAAATTCATTTATATTGTCCTCTGCACCAAGCGTTTTGCCATTGCTTTGAATATAGTTGAGGAAATTATCGTCCTGCGTTGCCCTCCTTAGCCATGCTGCTCCCCATAACAATTCGTCCTGTTATGTATAGTTTTAAGTTAAAACAAATTGACATGTCAAAATCTAATTGATTGTAACATAATCACGGGTCGGTTTATTTAACTCTTTCATCAATTTGTCATGCTCATGTGAATTAATCAATCATATACACATTCCCCTAAGGCACTGATTGTGGGTTAGATTTGTTTTGTCACCATCATCTTATCCATCAAAACGACATATCCTCAAATGCTATTAATTATTATTGAAAATCCAAAGTCAATTAATTACCTGATATCCATCAAAATCACAATAATATGGACAGACACCATTCCTAACATTAGCATTGTCACTGTAGGCACCCCTGTAGTTATCTGCAAATTGAAAGGCCTTAACAGCATTTCGTAACAAGGTCTCTGAATAACCTGGATCCGATGATCGGAACGCCATGGATGAAGCTGCGAGTGCCGCCGCGGTTTCACCGGCGACATCGGAAGCTGGGTTTGGTGCATCAACAGCATACACGGTCCTGTTAGTGTCCATGTCTTCAGGTCTCTCCCAACAGTTATGGTCTGAGATTGGATCACCCACCTACATCGTTAATTAATAACAGGTAATCTAATCATTCATTAAATGGAAGGTGAATACACTGCAATCTTTAGCGCGTTGGTGACATAAATTTTCCAGTTGCTAAGCCTATGAAAATGAAACTCACGGACTTCTGAGAACGGAAAGTGGTCCACTCGTGCATAATGAAAAAATTATAGTTACATTATTGACCATTGGCATTAAATTTTAGGTAGCTAGTAAAAAAGTAGAAGTAATTTACCATTGGCGTTAATTTCAGTGTAGAAGGTAAAAAAGTAAAAGTAAAAGTAATTTTACCTGAACGAAAATGCGGTTGGGCTGTGAAACGGTTTTGAGCAAATAATCAGTAGCCCAACGGATTGCGACCAAGGCGTTTCTGTGTTCATTGGGAGGCATCATGTCTCCGAATTCAATCACACTCCACGACAACATTGTTGTCGTGAATGCCATCGGAAAACCGAATTTCACGTTGTCTCCGGCGTCGTAGTACCCGCCGGTGAGGTCAACGTTGTAGGTCCACCCATCGCTCAGACCCGAATTGGCTCTCCAGTTCTGTCTCTGTTCCTGCGGCAGAAAACCCGACCGTTGGCCCTCGAAGAAAAGGATTGCCTTCGACAATGCGTCATCGTAGTCATGGGCGCTTCCTGAATTGGGCTTTCCAATTATGAAGAGAAGGAAGAGGAAGAAATTGAACTTGGGTAGTGCCATTTTTTTTTTTTTTGGGTTTGGTGGGTGTGGGTTTGGTTGTGTTTATAAGAACCGTGACGAGTGTCTTTTCAATTCAAGTGGGTGTTATTTATAACGCATTGTTGGAGTGTGTCACGGGGTGAGTCTTGAAAGCGAAGTTTAAGAGACACAAACAGGGATTGGTTTTGGAGGGAGGAGGAGGATCTGTGTTGAAAGCGCCGACAGTTAAAATGGGAAGAGTGTCGCTGTGTCAGTGAGGTCACATGCGAACACAAACGTGAGTACGCAATGCTTGAGCATGAGAGAAAGGTGAGGTGTGCTTGCTTTGATTTCTCGTGGGTCCATTTCTAATCTTTCTACAATTTTTTTTCTTAGTTAATGGAGATTAAGTCATCTGTAATTATTTTTAAAATAACATCGTTTTGAGATTAAAAAATTATAATTATAAAAATTATTATAATTCTGAAATAAATTAAAATTATAAAAATATAATAATTTCTATCCCAAAATAATCTCATATTAAATTTACATAACTCATCTATAGTAATAGCGAGAAAAAGCAAACTTTTTTTAAATAAATATAATGAGCTTGATTCTTAAACAAGAATCTAGTATTTTGTTAATTAAAGTTAACACGAGCCATGGGCAACGCAAGTGTTTTATTCTCATTCCTCTATTCTCTTCTTGTTTTCTACGCGCGGTTAGGCTACTTTCTTTAATTATGACTAACGAGCTACAATAGATCCATTCTATAATAGATAGATATTCATTCTATAATAAGAACCCAAAATCGAGGTAGATGTTTGCGTGCCTTGCAGATTCTTCGGGGGGAGAGTGGGTTTTGAAAGGTTGTAACTGTTAATAAAGGCAAGTGTCTTGAAGTAGTTAATTGGAAGTTGAGAAGATAGTGGTGCAGTGGATTCCAAAGAGATGCATAGTCGAGTAGAACGTGACAAAAATATACCTGACTCTATATTGAAGGTAGCGAAAAGAGGCGGTGCTCACCTTCTTTTTTTTCTTCTTCTTCTTTAATCCGTATCAAGCCAAATTGGTTTCGATAAAATATTGAGTGAGGACAAAGTTCTTGCTATTTGGTGCATGTACTCGAAGACGTTTTTTTCTCAAGTTATCAATGACTGGCTTCAAATTTGTACTATTTGTAAAGAAAAAAAATTGTACATGTAACATCTCCAAGTAGATAATTATTGTTTTGTTAACTTCTAATCATGAAATGAAAGGTAAAGTATTTTATTCTCAACATGTGTCGTAATTTTTGTATGTTACTTTTAGATAGGGTTTTCATTTTATCCTTTAACATGACACAACAAAGTTCCCCCCACACACACAATATTTTGTGGGACCCATATTTTTTAAAACATAAAAAATAAATAAAAATTAAGGCACGCAAAACGAATCTCTATAACATTACACAATCACTTTTCCTACAACATAACTCTTATAAAACCCATATATATATAGGGTTTAGTGAGTACAGTGACCTGGATGTAAAAATCAGTCCAGTGTACTATGTTCTCCCGCGAGAACACAATTATAGTAAAATTATAATTGTGTTCTTCCGGGAGAACACCTGAAGAACACCATTGTAATATTTTTGCATTATGTTCTCACGGGAGAACATAGTTAAAGTTCACTCACTGGATAGTCCAGTGACTGAATATATATATATATATATATATATATATATATAGGGGTGGAATATTCTTACATCGGTGTAAGATTTAGAAGTCTTACACTCAATCTTGACCATTGATCCACTTGTATCCAATGACTCATATTACTAAAAAATTTGAACCCTTAGATATAAATGGGATCAATGGACAAGATTGAGAGTGTAACTTACACTAGTGTAAAATGATCCTGACCTATATATATATATATATATATATATATATATATATATATGAGTTCGCTTTTTTTGCAGTAAGCTAAGCCCAATACGACGTCGTTTTGGAACGGAAATCATAGTTTTTTTGTAATTTTAATTTATTTCAGGGTTATAATAGTCTTTATATTTATATTTTTTTAAGATTTCAATACCAAAACGATGTCATTTTGGGAATTAATGCAGATAACTTATCTGCATTAACTGCGGAAATATTTTTTCATATATATATATATATTTATATATATCATTTTTAATTTTTTTAGTAACAACTTGCACGACTATTATAAAATGTTTTATTTTTAATCCTTTTCAAAGTTTAAATTTATTAAAAAAAATTAAAATAATGCAATTGATAAAATTATGAAACGTGTAAATTACAATATACTTCGGTTCTTTTATCTCCATTTGACGTTTCCTTTCAATCTTCGTCAAGATTCACTACAATGTATGGAGTTTGGTAGATGAATTTTTTTTGTAAATCCGTAAAATAATTATTACTGAAATGTATTGTGAAATATATTTAGTCTCGAATGTTAGGATGTTTGGTATGCTAAAATTTTCTCAGGAATTTATGATTTACTTTACTAAGTGTGTGTTTGGTTGATTGTGAAATATTAGTGGGAATGTGAGGTTATTTTATGAAAATAACCCCACATTAAATTGTACCAATCTGTTTATTATTTTTATAAAGGTTATTTTTGTCTAAAAACTTTTCTCTCAATTTCCAATTTCCCGGACAACAAAACATTCCATCCAATTTATGGAATTTCAGTTTTGGATTATGTACAACAAATTGCACTATCCATGATTTTCCCGATAACCATTGGTGTCTGGAATTTTTTCCTTTTTACTTTACCAAACATGAATTTGATATTTATCTAAGCATGCTTTCCTGAGAACCAATAAAAAAATCTCATAACAAACGTCCCTTAAGGTGTACCTTAAGGTGTAAATGACTATTTCGGCTGTCTTGACTTGATTTCACTTTTATAGTTTGCTGTTTCTTGATAGCAAATACTACATAAATCTAGTGATTAAAATGGTATGTTTTTTATTTTTTATCTTGTTAATGAATTTTGTGTGGCTCAGTAATATACTTACCATATATATGCAACTGAAATGATCAGTAGAATTCCTTTCTTTTCTTTCTCTCTTTTTGGCACAGAAGAATATGCTATTGTCATCTGTTTTACTATAATCTCCTAAATATTATTTACCATCTCTCTTTATATATACACATGAAAATGATCAATAAAATTTATATTGATGTAAGAATAATTAATTATAATTGTTAATCAACTTGCATTAAAAAAAATTAAATTTTTTAATCACATAAACAAATAAATACAAATAAGATTAACTATTAAAATTAATAGTAAATAGGAGAGATTGCACAATCAATATGTGGATTTGAACTCAATTCAACTCACTTTCTCTTTTAGTGATTCTCTATGACAAATCTACTCTTATATTTTATGTCAGTCCTGATTACTCCTACGCCATTTCTGTACGTCCGATCTTTCTCCAATCCTTGAGTATCTTGTGTTTGGTTTGATAATCTCTCTCGGATCCCATTAAAATTTTCTATCCCATTAATATGCCTACGCAGACGGACTTGCCCTCCGTCTGTCACCTAGATAGAGCTGCAACTTGGCAACAATTACGAAATTATGAGCCTTGAACCTGGAGGAGTGGGATTTGCACTAAAATGCTTAAACTTACATTAGAAAACATATGAAAAAGAAATAGGAGTGCATAAATAATCAAAGTTTATGGGTATATACTATGAAGCACCGATACTTCAAAAATTCTGATGTGTCGTGTCACCTAGATAGAAATTCAAAAAAAGGTTTAAAAGTTACATTGCGTTCAGTTTTTAGTTCCAACTATTAGATTCGTTGGATTACGATTACTATTTTATTGAGCTTAATATAAATATTTGTGATATCTTATGTTTTTTTGCAAAATTTATGAATATTATAAGTTTAGATTCATTTTTTTATTAAATTATTGAATATTAAATATAATATATACCACATAAATTAAAAATATTATTTAATATAAAAAACGTGTCCTAACGTGTCGAAATTTAATATTTTTTAGAATTAACGTGTCGGGGTGTCGTATCGTATCGTGTCACGTGTCCCGTGTCAGTATCGGTGCTACATGTATATATACCACTAGAAGTGGATCAGATATAAGAGATTTTGATAATTTATATGAGGTTATAGATCTAAATTATGTAGTACCGATACCGACACGTGACACGATACGACACGACACTCCGACACGTTAATTCTAAACTATATTAGATTTTAACATGTTAGAACATGTTTTGATATTAAATAATATTTTTAATTTATGTAGTCTATATTATATTTAATATTCAATAATTAAAAAAAAAAACTAAATTTATAATATTCATCAATTTTGCAAAGAAACATAAGATATCCCAAATATTTATATTAAACTCAATAAAATGATAATCATAATCCAACAAATCTAATAGTTAGAAATAAAAACCAATGCAACACAATCTTTGAACCTTTTTTTTGAATTTCTATAACGCATGTTGGAGTGTCGGAGAATGTTGAAGTGTCAGAAAGTATCGAACACGTTTTGAAGTATCGGTGCTTCATAAGATCTAAACCTCCCATACAAAATAAATAAATTATAGCAATACACTATATGGTAAGTTAAGCGTTACTGATTTGACTCTGCTTTGTTATCTATTCAATAGAAACGTTAATTGCGCGATTCTAAAAGTTTGAATATAATATTACGCTTTACAGCTCGAGAAATTTGTGGGTCAGAAATAAAATTAAGGGTTATTGTGTGCAATTTAAAAGAATTGACATGTTACCCAAAAAAATAAATAATAATAATTGACAAAAAAAAATTACCTAGCTTCGAAGTTTGGAATGTTAGAAGCCAATCATTTCACTTAGCTTGGAGCTTCTATTAAATTCCTGTCTTTGTTTATACTATAAAGAATCCCGTTAAATTATGACAGTATCAATATTCCGTTTTAACTTTGTGGTTGGAGATTAGAAAGAAATTGAGCTCCGACAATTGATTTCTTTTGTGGGTTGCTGGGCTTTGCCACATCTAGAAGGCAAAGAATCTTTTTGGAACTTTAACGTGATTACTTTTGCTTACACTATCACTAGAATTAAAAAAAGAAAATCGAATAAGCATTTATACACATCAATAAGGGACTTCAATGTAATTAATATATGGATTCGGTTTTTTTTTAATTTTGCAAGTAGTGCAGATAAGTTATTTGTAATAAACCCAATTCAACGTTATTTTAGGACAAAAATCATGGTGTTTTTGTAATTTTAATTTATTTCAGGGTTATAATAATCTTTATATTTATAATTTTTTTTAAAATTTTAATACAAAACGACGACGTCATCATGAAAATAAATACAAATAATTTATCTACAGTAACTGCAGAAACATTTTTTCCTTAATATGAATACATATATTATTGAAGAGCCTACAGGGTTCGGGCACAGCACGAGTTCAGGAAAGCTAATAGAATAGCGAACATTTTGAGAGAGTCTTATTATCTTAATCTGCGAAGTTCTGCCCCCCAAAAAAACTAGTGTTCTATTGCTATGAATTCCGATTCATGATGAACTTTATACTTGAACACAAATCTATATTTTTAAATTATCTTTGAAATGGTAAATACGTTGTTTCTATTAACAGTTTAACACAATTCAAAATCCATAAGGGACTATATATCGAAGCCACAATGGCCAACCGTGTAATTCGCAACAACAGCAAAGGCAAGTAGCATAGAAGCTATTAAGTAGACTGCATATCAACCCAACTTTTTCCATTATCATTCTTTGAAAAAGGAGAAGTACAATGAAAGCTTCATATACATTTTCCATATCTACATCAGGGACCACGCAGAAGCTACGGAACAAACTTTAGGAGCAAGAATCATAGAATATTGGATGGTGATGCAGTTTTATTATGTAAATTATAAATGCTTTAAGTACAACTGTAAGCCTTCACTGAACCTTATGACATGGGCTAATCTCTTGTCTGTCCCCTTAAAAACCTTATTACAAAAAAAAAATGCTCCATAATCAAACAGTCAGAACTCAAATAATAAATTGGCCCCAAGAAAGGAAAATGGCCAATGGCCAATGACCAAGATTAAAATTCTTTTCGACATACACAAATCACAACCGTCAGATTCATTTTGGTCCCCTACGGTAAGGATTTAGAATGTCATCTAGGGTCTCTTTTACGTAGTTACCTACTCTGTTCAAGTTTCTGGCAACGCCTGATGCTACTAAGCTCGCATTCCTTGTAAACCTGCACATTTAGAATCAAAAGGGAGTTAGTATTTTCATAGCACACAACAATCTTTAGAACGCAAGCAAATACTACTAGATTTAAGTCGTCTATGCTGGAAATTTCTGCTTGCCTGTTGAAGTATTCTTCCCCTGGGAAATGTGGAGGTTTATAACTTCGAGGTTGGGGCATAGCAAGTTCATGTTCTAGAATAACAAGACCAAAAACCATGAAATAAAAAACATCAAACAATAAGGAAGGAATAGGAAAAAAGAAAAAAGAAACAAAAATCACCACAACATATAATATTTTAACATAATAAAAGTCCCAATTACTTAGCATTAGCAGTAAGTATTCTGCAAACAGAGAAATGGCAATTATGTAAGCAACAAAAACAATTAGAGAAACAAATAATCATGATTTACAGTTCTATATGGCTTGTGCTCCAAGTGATAACTTTTTATCTAACTTGCTCATCCCCATTACATGTGCATAAAAGTCCACTGGCAGCGTAGACAGAGGAATTTGCTTGAAATGCACCAAGTTTTTGTGGAAAATATCTATTAACAGAATTACTAATGTACAAGTGTAAAAATTTAAAAAATAAAGTTATAAAAATTAATTTGGTTTGAAAAAATGGTTCGGTTAATATTTCCATAAAAAAAACCGGTTATTTTATGGAGCATTTCATTTTGCACACAATTACTAATGCAACCTGAGAATGTTCATTTCATTTTGCGTGAAACACACTGCTTTCATATGGGAGAAGGTATACAAAGAGAAACACAACCCAATGATTTCCAAGATCCAAGAGAAGTACCAAACTTATGCCGATGCTTCTAAATCTAAAGTTATTGCTTTTAAAAGTTAAAGGGGAGTCATTTAAAAAGAAGGAAATACCATAGGAGCTGTACATAAAAGAAAAAACCAAGAAAACTCGTACCTTCACTTTTCTGAGAAGGAGCAAGAACATCACTAACAGGGGACGTTGAAGGCCCCTTGTTCATCAACATCTGCAATACACGTTCAGGGAGTTAGAGATTTAGATCAAAGACCTTTGGAGCAAGTAAAACTTGTTTTTCCATCTACATAAACTAAGAGGGAAAGGAAGTTAAGATATATAACCTCAAGACCAACACAAAAGGGCAATTTTGGTGTTTCATTCTGCGAGTCAGCTGGAGAATTTTTGCTGTCTAAGTAGATGGAGTATCCAAGACAAACATACTTGAAATTTGCAATAGTTGTGCCCTGCTTCGAAGCTTCCAACTCTGCTTCTCCCACAGTGTTAGAGGGAACTGGTTATGTGCATGATAACGTCAGCACATAACTTTTGGTGCATATAATTGAATAATAATTAAGTCCCCATAAACGAAACAAATGATGGCAAATTTAAGTTTCATTAATAAAGCCCAATGCATCAGATACCCAAACCACATTAGTTTCACTACTTAAGCAAATTTATTGCACATGAAAGCCGTGTAAACATCAACATCAACAACACCTTTATCCCAGACTAATTGGGATCGGTAGATGAACCCAAATGAAAGATACGAAGGGGTAAAATAAAAATAAATAATAATAATAATACTAATAATAATAATAAGAATATATATATATATATATATATATATATATATATAAGGGGTGTTAAAAAAAAGGAAGAAGAAGAAGAGGAAGAAGATGGGGAAGGGGAAAAAGACAAAGGAAAAGAAGGGGAAAATAAGAAGAGGGGGGAAATGAAGAGGAAAATGACTACAAATGGACTATCTGGAACATAGGAATAACAACGGGTCTAACCATCCACCATGCTAATAGTTTTTCTCCATTTCGTCTTAAGGCACACCGTTCGTCAATCTATATCCCACTCCATTAAGTCTTGTTTTACTACCTTCACCCAAGTAAGTTTCGGTTTACCTTTACCTTTCTTTGTGTCGAGCTCTTGGTAACAAACTTTTATTCTTACGCGAGTATCCAGGGGCCATCTCATTACGTGCTCAAACCACCTCAATCTATGTTCTCCGATCTTTTCAGCCACCGGTAGTACTCCTACCTTACGTCGAATATCTTCATTTATTATCTTATCCACCCTCGTATAACCACACATCCACCTTAACATCCTCATCCCTGCTACTCCCATTTTATGTTCATGTTGCTTATGTGCTGACCAACATTCAGCTCCACATAACATTGCAAGCCTTATTGTTGTTCTATAGAATTTTCCTTTTAGCTTAAGGGGAATTTTGCGGTCACACAAAAACCCAGAAGCACTACGCCATTTCATCCACCTTGCTCTGATTCTATGACTTACATCCTCATCAATCTCTCTGCCTTTTTGCAGAACGGATGCTAGGTATCTAAAAGCCTCTTTTTTAGGTACCTCTTGACTAAGTAGATGAAATGGTGTGGTTAAATAAAGAAGCTGACTAACAAGACTAAGAAGTTAAAAATCACATGACTACATATCACTTGGAAACCTTTTCTTCCAAAAATGATGAGTTGCTCAAGTAGCATTAACTATCATGGAAAGCAACATTAGAATATCAGCTTCAGATTGAAAGCATAATTAGAATTTCAGCTTCAGGTTGAAACCCAGTGGCCTACATTCCCCAAGATCAAAACATGGAATGCAATGTTATTATAAAAAGGGCCGACCCAGTTCAAATACCCACTTCGTGAGTGTCTGGGGAAGAGAATACTCTAGGCAATCTTTCCCCTGCTTTCTGCAAAGAGACTGATTCGAACCCGCGACCTGACACACCACGGCAAGCAAGCTTACCGCTGAGCCAAGCCGGCCCTTGGAATGCAATGTTATTATCTTTAAAATAATATGTATGAGAAACTACGAGGTAAATTGCTAAATGCTTGGTAGGTGTGATTCTGTAACATATACTAACAACAGTACCCGTAAAGGCCATACAATCTGTTACTTGGAAATGCTATTCCAGAATACAGCACTGGAAATAAACAAGAAAAAAAAACTAGATAATTGAGCATCTCGAGATGTTTAAGTCCAAAATAAGTTATTTCAATTTCAATACTACTTTGCATATATCTGAAAACCCATTTGATTTTTCTATTAAGTCTATGCTACCGAACTGACAAAGATAAAGCAACAGCATATAATCCAGTTTCCACCAAAATGAGCATCGTTTAGACAACAACATATAATGAAAAAAAGTAACAAGAGAGAGTAAACATCCAATTTAATCTTCGGAAGATTTTCAAATCAACAATTTGGTTCTCGATATATTAATCCTCAAACAATGATTTTTGGTCATCCATATAATTTTTTCCCCAAAAAACAATAACTTAAAGTTTGAACTATTGATGATCAAAATTGGAGTTTGGTTTACAAAATAAAATAAAATAAAAAAGTAGTATACAGAGAGGGAAACGGACATTGCTGAATCGCTCCAGAGATGCCAACGCAAGTGGGGTTTTTAGATTTGGATTTGCGAACTGATGAGTAGTACAAGCTTCCCTTACAAGATTTTGCTTTGGATACACTGCGCTGACGAGGGTGAGGGTTAGGGTTAGGGTTAGGGTTTCGATTAATGGGGTTTTGAGGCTCACAGTGACCCCCTCTCGAAGCGTCATCACTGTTAACCTCCATAGACACTGACTTGGATTGATTTCCTATGTCCGTATTACTTATATATTTCTCTATAACCGCGGAATTAACATTAGTCAGTGATGACAAAAAGAAGAAAAAAAATGAAAAAATGCATCAACAGTTTCTTACAGCACCACCAACGCCTCACGTGCGAAAGTCCAAAACAAGAAGATCAAATCTTTAAAAAAATAAAAACAAAAGATACGACCGCGTTTTAGGTTGGTTCAGGCTGTGTTGACTGTTGAGAGGATTTTCGACCTATAAAAGGAATTATGTTTGGCAGCTTCGAGGTTTTATTAATGTTATCTTAAATAATTTAAGTGTTGTTTCCAACTCTCACATCAAAAGGGAGAGAAAGTGAATGATGAAAGAGAAAGAAAAATACGTGGAACTCATCTATTTAATGTGTGTAGATAAGTAAAGTTATATTATGTTACATGATAAATATAAAACTCTTCCTAAATATTATGTTTAGAATGGAATGCTATGATTGATTACGTTACCGTATTTAATGTAGGTTATTAAATATTTATTAATTGTTATTTTTTGGAAGGATATTGTAACAATTAAATAGTGTTACTACCAATGTTACTACCAATCAGTCTCACCGTTAGATCGATTATGTTGATCTAACAGTTGTATTTATTTTATTTCTATCTTTGTATGGTTATGATTTTCCACCGTTAAATATGAAAAATCATAATCATACAAAGATAGAAATAAATATAACCGTTGGATCAACATAATCGATATAACGATAAAACTGATTGGTAATAAGTTGTTACAATATTCTTTCCCATTTTTTAATAAATGTTCAAATTTTTACTACTTATATAATTAATAAAAGGATAACATATACTATATGCTGCTTTTTTTATGTCACCTTACCTATCATCCTCCAATACTGTTAGATTAGAATCTCAACCAACCTTATTTATTTTTCTCTCTCTTAAGATTATGATTTAATAATGTTAGAGAGTGGTGGGTAAGGTAGGCATTAAAAAAAAGTATGTAGAATAACATATTTAATTAATAAATTATAAATATTTAACAATTTAAATTATGCATTACCATTTATAAAATATAAATAAATATTGTAAGTAATTCTCTATCATTTTAAGGGAAAATGGCATAGGCTAGGGAAAATTTTGAAGGAAAGTAGGAGTATCATTATTGAGGAAGAAGATATATTGGAGAGGAGCATCAAGAAGGGATGTTATGGACGACAAGAAGCAAGAAGGAGTAATATCATTTTAGAAAGTAATAGGGAAAAAAGAAAAAGTTGCTCAGCTACCAACAACCCAGATGAGGAAAGTGGTTTTTTATAGATGATGAGGAGGAGGATTGGATAACGAAACAATGAAGGGAAAAGAAGGAAGATGAAATTTTAAGAGAAGACACAATCCATGAAGGAGATAATCCTCTCTGCTGAGCTTACCACTTCTCTAAAAAATTGCATAAGAAAAGTTGCAAACAATGGAGAAATGCATTGATAATCAAGCTCCTAGGATGTGTTTGGTACAAGATATCTTCAAATATTAGTAGGCATCTCAAAGTGGATAAATAGTTTCTCCATGTTTGGTACAAGATATCAAAAAATTTACCTGCCTAACCAAGTTGCCTATCAATTGAACTTTCTATGTGAAATTTGTCCAAAATTACTGTGCTCAAATCCTTATTTGATGGTGGTATTTTACGGATCACCGACTAAGTCAAAACCAGCTACCAAAACTACCCTCTGTAAATGCTATGGTAAATGTAACACAAGGATTTACAAACCATGAACAAGGAGCTGCCAAATCTCATTTGTTTGTTGTGGTAACTGTTAATTTTATGTGTATTACCTTTATATATTACTTTCAAGAAAGTTAAATATTTGTTTTACATTGGTAGAAACGATGGTTGTTGTTTTGTCAAGAGCTAGCTTCGTGCCATTGTGTTTAGTTGTTGGAATTTGATGAGTTTAGGCAATAGTAGTAAAAGGGTTTTTTTTTGTAATTTCAATATCTTTCTCATCAATATTTTATCTTCAATCAAACATAGATTCAGGGAATTTCACTCAATTTCTCATATAATATTTTATCCAACCAAACAATTTTTCTTTAACTTCCCTATCTAACTTACTTTCCCTGCAGATCCCTAGTAATCACAATTCCCTGGTAAAAAAAAAAAATTATCCTCTAACATGGAGAACAACTACTTAGTTTACTTCGTAGATGAGGTTAACTATAACCATGCATTACATGAGGAGCCTTGGATTGTTGCTAATCACTATTTGATTGTTCAAATGCGGAGGCTGTTATTTGATCCCTATGATGATCAGTTTAAAAAATTGGCAGTGTGGATCAGGATTCTGGTCTTCCAATTGAGTTTTATACCATGCATCATTTGTGGAAAATCAGTAATATATTTGGTCGTACATTTAAAATTGATAAAAACTACCTTCCGCTGCTTCACCATAGACCAACCCATTTCCTGGTACAAATGTATACATTGGGCTGAGTACTGATATAATACCACTTTTCATGCTTTTGCAGGAATGACTCCATTTGAGGCATTATATGGTCGACCCCTCCTTCCATCCCTGACTATATTGCTTGAGGCATTAGGGAAATATTTATGGTACTATTGCTGTACAATTCACTCGGTACATCTATCCAATAAAAAAATGAGAAATGATTGTCATGCTTGTATTGAAAGAAGAGAAAATTATTTTTTTATCCAAGTGTCACTTCTTGAATGGCAGATGTACCTACCATAGATGTACAGAAGATGATCTCAGGCATTAGGGCCGCGTATGCGCAAGAGGCCTAAATATCTGGAGGTCTATGTGTTTATGCGGGCACCAAGTGATACTTGCCCATCTGATAAGGAGTAGCAGCAGTTAATCTAGCAGTAGCAGTTTATTTCTTGTTCTCTACATTTTTTCCACTTTCTCAACTCTTGACACACGTTCAGTTGCATTTCCCAGCATTTTCTCCATGTACCTTAGTTTTTCATTTGTACGATATGCATTGTTAGGCCACAGTTGTTTTTGTAAACCCTTTAACTTTGCAATGGAATGGACAAACTGGTTTTGCCCAAATTTTTATTTTTTTATTAATATTCAAGCTTCCCTCTTTTGCTAAAAGGGAATCCTACCAATATCCTTTCTTGGGATGATACCCAATTACTTAGAGTTCTTGAGTAGATGCTTGTGTCTTAATGAAATTAAAGATACTGTGTTTTCTCTAGGAGCTTGTAAGGCTTTAGGTGTGAATGGATTACTGCACAATTCTTTTCTTTTAATATTAGTGAAACTTAGTTGATGCATCAATTAGTAATTCTGTCAAGAATAATCGAGGAGATGAATCAAACTCTATTGTGCTTCATTCCTAAGATTGAGAAACGTGAGTCTATTACCTAACTTCGTCCCATTAGTCTATTTAACATTATGTGTGTGTGTTTACGTATATCTTCATACTTTCCACACGAAGATGAAACATTTAGGCCCGTTTGGTGCCTAAATGAAAACGATTAACCTCACATGCGGTTTGTGAATAAGTAATTGTCCGATAATAAGCAAGAAATATATGTCTTTCTGCTAAATAGGATGTATTCAGCTCATAATTCATTAGATACTTTTTTGTAGGTATATCATCAGAAATGCGGAAGCGTAACGTTGTGATGAAGAATTAAGACACCGTTTTGATTACCTGGGGTGAAGAAGCGAGCGTGACAATTCCTCACGTTCAGATCTCCTTCTCTAGCCTCACGATCTGCAGCAATGCACCACGAATAGTCGCAAAATCCGCTCTACGGTTGATCTTCCAGGCTATGACTCAAGGGGATCATAGAGTCGTGTGGGCAACCGTTCAGATGATTAACATCTGCCTCTTGGAGTGTTTCTTGTTTCTGATGTGTGTTACCCTATGAAGCACAAGTGGAGAAAATGTTCCATATATACCCTGCCCAATCCAACTAACCCTAATCTTCATGGGTTAGAATTGGTCTTTGAGCTCTCACTAAAGCCATTGGACTTAGTGCAAAGAGTATACCCAACTTTTTTATCATAAAATAATTTATCATATCTTGTATTAGTTGTTTGGTGTGTTTAAGATATAAGATAAAATTATCAGGTAGGTTAATATTTCCTTATCCAAAGCCTAATAACTTATCCAAAATGAGGGCTTGGGTTAGACCCTAGTAATATAGGATAGCAAAAATAATTTAATTTTTCCCACCAAAACCTCTGTGATGTCAAAAACTCCTTCCTATTCTCCATCGGTGCTACCCAATACAAGCGAATCTCTCTCTCTCTCTCCCTGCCTCTTTGGTGTCAAAATCAGAAATTTTATCTGTATTTTCACAATCATAATGCCCAACAAGCGACTCTTTTCCTCGTAACAGTAAGCAAAGTGTCACGTTTGGACAAAAAAATTACCAGTCACGCCAATAGTAAATTTCGCCAAAATGACACGTGACATAATTCGCTACAGTGTAGTGAATTATGTATGCAAGTAATTCGCTACAGTGTAGTGAGATATGGGGTTAAATTTTGAGAAATTCACCACATAGAGCTTTCTCAAAATTTGACCTGTGACATTTTTGGTTCTGACGTGACATATTTCGCTACACTATGTAACGAATTACTTGCATGCATAATCCACTACACTGTGTAGCGAATTATGGCACGTGTCATTTTGGCGAAATTTACCGTTGGCATGGCAGTTTGGTAATTTTTTTTTGTCCAGACGTGACAAAATGGTCTCCGTCCCCTCTTTCTCCCTCTATCCCTCTCTATTGTTGAGGGTGGGTTCGGTTTCATTGTTATATGTGATTCAAACATAAAGTGAAGAAATGATATTTGAAAGTGGGATTACAAGGAACAACTTCAGTGCCTCCTAGAAAAATTGTTACACCAATGACAACCCGCTGTTAAAATATATGTCATAAAAGAAGAAGAAGAAAAAAACAATGTCGTATACGGGAATTAGGAAGCGTTTAAGACCCACAGAATCTTCCAACACCATCGTTTCTCTTTTGACCTCAAGAACCCTTCTTCTCTGCCAACTCTACTTACTCAACCATAAAAGATTTTTCCCCTTTAAAGTTGAAATGGAATAGGGAATGAATCAATAACCATTTCGTATTTTTCCTTTATCTATTTGTTGCCTACATGATTTTTTTTAGTAAATATCTTTTGGTATTCAACAAAAAAAACATATAACTTATTTTAATCTCGTAAGAAAAATCTATATTAGTCCTTAATTAGGGATTAATGTGGGTCTTCTTTGAATTTTTGAGAGACCATAATTTTAATGAATTAGAATCTCTTTGAGCCTGTTTGAATGGATTTTTTAAAAGGACTTTTTATGCATTGTTTTTTTTTTAAATAACTTTTTTATAAAAGGTAAAGTTATTTTATGTATGGATGTATGATGTGAAAATTGCTTTTACATAAAAAAAAATCATTTGGATGTTAAAATAAAATATAAAAAAAATAAATTTTTATATACAAATTTACAAAAAAAGACATTAATGGGGAGAGCATTAATGTTGTATTCACTTTCTTGTTTTTTCACGTGGCTTAGTTTCTGTATTTATTTTCTTGTTTCTGTGATTGTGGCTTGAAAAAAAAAAAAAGGTAGAAGAAAAAATCAAGGAGCAAAGAAAAACGAAGAACCAAAAATAGCAATTGTAGGATGAGGAGAGATGACGGAAAATGGTACCTTAAAAAAAAAAAATACGTAGGAATGAAAATATAAAAGAGGGAGATGTTTGATTGTAAAGTAGCTAACAAAAAAGAATAACATGATAGTGGGATGAGGAAATGTTATTAAAATTGGCCCGGTCATTCATCCGGTCAAGGTATTGGGTAACTAGTTCAACCGCATGACCCGGTAATTATATGCAATTTTTTAATTTATATTAAAAAATTATAAATATACTCAAATATCTAAAAAAAGTGATAAAAGTTTCAAATATTTCAATATAAAAAATAATAAATTACGTATTATTATATAATAAAGGATCAAACAAAAATATAATGATCGTGATACGAGGCTTCAGGCTCAGAAAACGACATCTCTAACTATAAATCAAATCAAAATTTTCTGGATAGTACATAATTGAAATAACATTAGTGTTGTAGGTACATAACTTATGTAAGTCAATATTTTTTGATCAGAGCTGTTGATCAGAGCCGTTGATCTTTTTTGATCTAATGGCTCTCATATGAGGTGTCAAAATTCAAATTTGACACTGGTGTCAAAGGATCCTACCTCTCTCTGTGTATGCGTGTGTGTATATATATATATATATATATATATATATATATATATGGGTTAATCTTTTCTCATTTTACATGAGAAAAGACTCTCATGTTACACACACAATCAAAAGGTGGGTCCCATTTTTATTTTTTTATCTTTTCACTTTTTTGTGGACCCCACACATGCATTGAGCATGTGACATAAGAAAATTTTCTCATGTAAAATGAGAAAATTAATCCCCTATATATATATATATGGGTTTTCGTTTTGTCAATTAACATGACACAACAAAATTTCCTACACACACAATATTTTGTGGGACCCACACTTTTTAAAACAAAAAAATAAATAAAAATTAAGGCACGCAAAACGAATCTCTATAACATTACACAATCACTTTTCCTACAACATAACTCTTATAAAACACTATATATATATATATATATATATATATATATATATATATATATAGATATATATATATATATATATATATATATATATATATATATATATATACACTATAAATAACAATCATTGATTTCCGTCCATCAACGGCTGAGATACTTTTAAGGAGCAAGATATATATATATATATATATATATGGACAGTGTACCAGTAAGTTAGAAGTCTTACACTCAATCTTGACCATTGATCCACTTATATCTAATGGCTTCACATTATTAAAAAATTAGAGCCGTTAGATATAAATGCTCTCAACAGACAAGATTGAAAGTGTAACTTACACTGGTATAAAATGATCCTGATCCACACACACACACATATATATATATATATATATATATATATATATATATATATATATATATATATATATATATAGTTCTATCAGATTTCTTATATAGCTCACATGAAACATAGGAAATGATATGAGTTTGTCAAACTCGTATCCTTTTCTCCTCTTATCCCGCCTGTTATTTTATCCATCTTTATCCTATTATATCTTCCAAATGAACTCTTAAAAAGAAAAATCTATAACCGCAACTTCCTTTCATCATTAATTGGTTACTAATCTATGGCCCCATTTGTATATTGTTTAAGTTGTCCTTTTCAAAATAAAAGTAATTTTCACTTCCCGTATATTGTAAGTTGTGAATATAATGTTTTGAAATAATTTTTGAAAAAAAAAAGGAAAAAAATAAAACTATTTTAGAAGCAAGAGTTAAGACTTTTAAAATAAATTAGAATACTATTTTTTATTTAAAATATTTTTTAAATACCGACCCAAACATAAAATAACTCGACTTAAATTTTTTTATAAAAAAATATTTTTATTTTTAAACTAATCCAAACGGACCCTAAAGCCAGCCACCTTAACTTCTGCTGCTAGTCATCTCTCGCATCACTCAACTGCAAGTAAGTATGGAATACAAGGCCAAAAAAGGCAATCAAGCGAGAGAAATAAATGAAAAGCTACAATGCACAAGTTACTACACACATGACGCACTCTTATATAGTGTTATTAAGACAGGGAAAGGGAAAATACTGTACAGTAAGAGATAATTCTCTACCGCTAATAAGCCCTACAACTCTTTTAAGGGTGTAGAAAATCACAGGAAGCCCCTTTCCTGCAATGTCCACTCTCATGAAATCTGCAGACTCCTCTTTGTCCCCCGAAAGGAGGCCTGGAAGAACCCCCTCTGCCTCCGCCGCTAAATGATGACTGTCTGTTCCAAGATTTACCTCCATAACCAGAATCTCCACCTCCACCTCCACCATGGGTACCACGATCCCCTTGGTTGGGAAACCTGTCTCCATTATGACTTTGCTCACTTCCCCACACCCCTTGATTCCCAGCTGGTGCAGCCCAACCAGGATTGGCACTTCCAGGTGCCAGCCCTTGACCAGGTCCAGGAGCAACCCAACCTGCATTTGCACTTACATGTGGACCTCCTTGACCAGGTGCAACCCAGCCAACTGCATTTACTGGAGGTACACCCTGACTAGGAGCAGCCCATCCTGGATTTGCATTTCCAGGTGCTGCCACCTGCGCAGGCATCCAGCTCATGTTCATGTTCATGTTCATGTTCATATTGGCAGGAAAAGCCCCACCACCCCAGTTAATATTCTGATTTCCTGGCATGCCCATGCCCCAAGGTATATTGGGCGGAGCTGGAGCTGGAGCTGTAATGTTTGATTGATTACTTGAAGTTGGTGGTCTCCAAGGCTCAGGTGTAGTCATGCCCACAAAGCCAGGCGTGGGTAAACTCCCAGTTGGATTTCCAGTGCCAAATGAGGTAGAGTTCTGGATAGACGAAGCATCACCCCAAAGGCCATGGGAAGCTGGCCGGACAGGCATAGTAGCAGGATTATTTGGTTCTATCCTTTGAGATGGGGTACCTCCCCAGGCCTGTTGTTCTGGCTTTTGAACCACACCAGAACCCCACCCTTGAGCTTCAATACGAGAGTTATGGCTACTCACAACTTGGTTTTGGATATTTGCACCTGCCATTTTAATGTCAACACCTGAAGTCAGAACAGGTGCCGCTGCTGTTGCTTGAGGATGCGCTTGAGTATCTGTGGAGCTCAATATCATAACCTTCTCTGATTTAGAAGCTGAAGTCATACCAGCTTGTGAACTTGAACCATTTTGTACAACATTCTCTGGGAGCACTAGCCCAGAGGCCTGCAAACCTCCAGGACCGCCTGGGAATGAATTTCGTAAGATAGACCCAGCCAACTGGACTGGGGTTGGAGACCATGTATTTTCAAAAGCCTGGCCCTTAGTCCCACCTGAAGTAGGCTGGGGAGTAGGCGAAGGAAGATTTGTTGATTCATTTCTAATACCAGCATCAGAACCCCAACCATTTGCAGGATTCTTGGGGACCTCAACTGCCAAAGGAGAGGGTCTATTTGCTACAGAATTAATATTATCTTTAGATCTCCAAATTCCTCCTGTGGTTTGTCCCGGAGAACCCAGAGTACTATTTAAATTCCAAGATCCACTATTTTGATCAAATCCAACTTGACCTTCTATGCCTTTTTGAGCAGCCAAATGCACCGTTTGAGCCTTAGGAAGAGTTTCACCCACCATTGGTGGTTCCTTAGAAACTTTCCCTGCTAAGGCATCTGTTAAGAGTATAGATTCATCTTGCTTCTCAGTGGTTCTCCAAATCCTCAAATCAGCAGGAAAGTATCCTGTGTTACTCCATTTGCGTAGCTGCACCATAGAAAATGGTCCCTGAACTTTTCCAGATGGATCCTTATAATGCCACGTCTTTTCAGTTTCGTTAATTTTCACCGCTGGGGGAGCTATTCCAGCACAAGATGGTGTTGCAGAAGCTTCTAGCACAGCAGTAGAAAAAGACTCAGATTTTACCAATGGTTGGCTACTTTTAGCACCACTTTCGAAGCTTGAAGATAGCTTTTGCCTCTCCCAGCTATTTGATAGTTGTGATTCCCTATCTCTTCCCTGATGCAATTGAGCATCATTTAATGCCTCGCTAGCATTAGAAACATCATCGCCTTTGAGTGAAAAACCCTTACTGGACAAATTTCTGCTGAGCTCTCTGTTCACATTAGAATAATTCCTTGTTCCACTCCAAGGATCACTTGAAATAGAACCACTTCTAGGAGAAACAATTTCCATCCCCCTCCTTCCAAATGCGGCAGATCCTCTAGGTCTCATGTAATTTTCTGCAGGCATAGAAATGAAATTATGAACAAGAATAATACGAAACCAAAAAATAGGTGAGTATACAAGTCCAAACTATATTAATACCACCTTGTCTTTTATTATCCATTTCTTCTTCATCTTCTTCAGACTCATAACTTGGATCCATGTTTGGATCCACATGTATTTCGGGAATTTCCTCCAATCTACGCTGACGTTCTTCGGGTGTTTTCAAAAGCTGCAATTTCTCTACACATTCTCTGAGCGTGAGAAGAAGTTAAGGATCAATACAAAATAGTACTGAGAGTTCTTGGTCAATTTCAAAGCATCACAAAAATTAGTAAGTTGAAAATAACATGAAAATGATATTATTGACAAGTAGAACCAAGTAAAACATAATCACAAAGGAAAAAAAACAAAATTATAATGACAATTACCCATCTCAACCCAAAGATTGGTGTTAGTCTTAGATAACACGAAAAAAATTATTTAATATGTACAGAAATTGTTAAATATCAATACACAGGACCCAAACATCAGCAATATTACCAAAGTAATTTTCTAGCTACTAAAGAGTTTTGCCCCACCATCTATTTGACTGAATATGGTCATACGAAGCAGTTAACAATTTATAATTCATAGATGAATATTGCTATGATTAGAAACTTTGTAAATACAGGATAAAAGTAATTTGAAGGCTTGTAAGGACTGCATTATTAGAAATTGACCCACTCAAAACACCTGACTAAAACTGAGTATGTGCTTGTTAAGCGAACAACATATTAGGAAGTATATTTATAAGATATTCGAGTATGAAATATATGAAAAATTCCTCAGGCTTGACATGTTACAACCAACACGGGAATTTTAAAATTTTCAGATATCTCATTGTGAAATATATGATATAGGTTTCCAAAGGGCAAACTCCACTGCACAAGGCTCCCTAATTCAGCATAAGGGTGAGGGTCAATTATACGTAGCATAGTCTTACCATTGCACATTGTTTCCCATACTCAAACCCGTGATTTTCCGATCACAAAGGAGCAACCTTATCACTGTTCCAAGGCTTGCCCTCAATACAAGTTTCAGATGAAAAGATCCCATTTTAAGAATTATCAATTCCCAATCTACTAGGAGCTGTGGCAACTATAAATTGATAAAAAAGATCAACCAAAAACAATCTGCAGATTTCAATTTTCCACATGCCGATAATGTCATAGCTGAATGTTGTAAACAAGACCTATCATTAATGCTACAAGAAGTCAAATAACATCAAGCAAACGAAAAGCAATAAACACCAAAATATTGCCAGATATATTGCATTTTAAATTTTTCTGAAGAGAAAAGGATATTCTTTTCTGCAACCTTTCTCACTAGCTCTATCACGAAGATGACTCAGCCGCATTATCTCTGTTTCTAGCCACTGTAATAAATTAGATGACAAAGACCAGAAAATATATTTCAAATTTCACAGATAAAAAGTAGTCTAAATCAAGACAATAAATTATTAGGAAATGAAATGAGGATTTATGAACACACACCAAGAAATTCAATTTAACAATTTAAACTAATTGGGACAATCAGTTAACTTCCAAAGTGAAGTAATCCTTGAGTGGCTTCCAAGGCGGAAATGAAAGTATTAGTTGAAAGTGCTTATATCAAGAACAAGAATTATCAGAACTACATTACTAAGCCTCAACAGATTTAAACCTGAGATGACAAATTAGAAATTTGAACTACAGAAAGAATATCATGCCTCCTCTCCCAAATGTGATCATACAGTGACTGAAAGATGTAATCAGACAAAAGTTACGACAATTCTCCAGACTCTCATTAAATAGGAAACGAATTCATCAATCTAATTTTCTATTAACATTTCAACTGAAGCCTTTACATCAATAAAACTTCATTTGTAAATTGAAGGTAACTTCCTAACAAATTTCACATTATTTCCTTCAATGCATCAATAAAAGTGAAGTAACAATGACACACCATAAGAAAATAAGAATTTTTGAAAGATGCATACGCACAATCCCCATGAGGAATAAGTAAAGGTATAGAAAAACAACTTACATCTTTCACTCTAACTGCCTGAAGCGCCAATGCTTTGTCCTGAATGTCACCCTACAAGACAAATTTGTGTCCTCAGTACAAAATATAATATCTGATGCGTAAAAGAATGATTTTATTTAACATAAAATTACCACAGTCAGCCGATTTATGAGACCGCACTTTATGCTTTGGCGGAGGCGCTTGCATTCATCCTAACAGAAAATTAATCAATATCTTATGCAAGGAAATAATAAATCTTAAGTGTAAGTTTAAATTATACAAATCATCAACTCTGAGAAAATATAAAATACAGAAATTATTTATTCTCAACATCATATGGTTAAGCGTAAAAACCTAAATTGCTCCTCCAAAATTATCACCAAATTAGCTCTAAAACGTCATCACATTCATCCTTATGGAGGATTAAAGTGGTGATATTAGGACAAATTTGGTATCTTTGAGGGACAAATTTGTTGACAAATCTTTCGAGGACTAATGCGGTGACATGCAAACATTTGGAGGACTAATTAAGCGTTTGCTATATGGTTAAATAAGTGGCTCCCAAGCTGCCTTTAGATTCTACTTTTAGCAATAAGTAAGTTGATTATCAAATGGAATATCGCCCTAAATGCAATTAGGATGTACTGGAGGATGGTAGTGCACATTGATTTTTTTCATGTCAAGTTTTAAAGGGGGTAAATAATGCATTCAAAAGGAATTACCGCAGGAGTCAACTGTCACTGAATAATAACAAGAGGGAGGGAGGGAGGTAAAAATGTAAAAAATGCTGTGTATTGAATCACCTCTGTGAACTCCTGATTTGAGATAATATCAATTGATACAATCTCTGTCTTGTTTAAATTTAAGATTTCTAGCAAGATATCTGCCATTCTTTTACCAACTTTATACGGCTCTGCTGCTTTGCATGTGCCTGACCATGAAGATGATTAAAAAGAAACCAAAGAGAAAGTTTATTTTATATCGCAAATAATGATAGTTGAAAGGTATTGTTGTCCAAATATTTACCTACAACCTGAACCAGCCTATACAAGTCTTGCTTCTGTCCACTACCAGAAATTCTTATTCTCACAAAAGAACCAACAACTCTATCATGAAACTTTTCCATATCCTCAAGTATATCTTCCACCAAATTACGTCGTAGATAAATTAAATTAATATTGTGATTATCAATGGCTGCATAATCATCAACGTTAGATTGAAGTCCTCTCTCATCACCCTTTTTACGAGTTTTACGTCTCCTATCTTTGCCAGCTTTTAGAAATGAATCGGCATTTCCATCACCTTCCAAATGACTCACTTCAGTATCAACAACACTACCCTGTAGGTCTTCAGCCTGAGAGTCATCTTTCAGAAGGAAATGGGATTCAAGAAGCTTTAACATTTCAAAATGTCCCACTCTTGGTTTACCAAACAAATTTTGGAGCCTTGCATCACAAATGATTTGACTTTTTCGGCGAGGATCTCGAAGTTTATTTCTTTTAATATACTCTAGCAAAAGAGCCTGCACATCAAACTGAGACAAAACAGATTTGTCTCCATTCCTCATGTGCATAACAAACTCTAAAAGCTCTTTTGAAGCCCACTCAAAGCTGCCATCTGCAGATGGCCCATCGGCACCAAGCACCTTCACTGCACTACATGAACTCCCTTCTTTGGAACGCATTTTTGCCCGTTTCTTGGCCTTTTTTCTTGTAGGACGACTCAAATCTACATTCTCATAGGATCTATCTGAATCTGATCCCCTATCATTATTGCCTTCAAAAAGTTCATCTGGTGATTCCTCTTTAGAAGGAAGCACATCAGATCCCTTCCAAGGGTTTTTAGCTTGAGTGAGTTCTTCAAATGTTAGAGATAGCTTTCCTTTAAGATCTATGTAGTAGTCCTTGAAGAGATACTCCCAGCTGTTTTTGTCATCAAAATCCACTTGTCCCTGCAACAAGCATGAAGAATATTTATTTGTAGTCAAAACTAGGTGCTCTCAATTAATGCCATTAAAAATTCAGATCTCTACATTTTATTATGGTTCTCCAATTCCACAACTACAATACCAAAATAGCTAGATTTTTAAGTCTGTCGTATATGAACTGTTAGAGAATAATATAAACCATTAAAAATGCCCTCACCCAACACCTTCAGGTTTTGAGTTGAATTGGTTATTTAGATGGTATCAGAGCTTCAATGACCACAAGGTCACGAGTTCGATCCTCACCACCCCCCACTTTCTAGTGGAACTAAACAAGCACAAGGTAAACCAAAAATTGGGCCTGTGTAATATCTAGGCTTCAAGTCCAAAGGGCTCTTGCGTGAAGGGGTGTGTTAGAGAATAATATAAATCATTAAAAATACCCTCACCCAACACCTTAAGGTTTTGGGTTGAATTGGTTCTTTACATGAACCAACAGATTCACTTGACAGCATGTGTTGATATGCAAGCCCAGGCATTCTTAAAAATTCTAAAATGTAAACCAATATATATATATATATATATATATATATATATATATATATATATATATATATATATAGAGAGAGAGAGAGAGAAAGAGAGAGAGAGAGAGAAAGAATAAGTTAGCAACAAGAGAAGTGGATATCAAAAACTAATGAACCACTACCACCTTGAAACTAATGGAATCACTGAAAAAGGATGAACACTTCATCTTTCCAAGACGCACATACATTGCATTGTTTCAGAATAACATTTTTACAAGCATATGACAAAAAGAGGGGCAGGGAGGGAAGATATACCATGTTTCCCTGCTCATTCTGTTCAATCAACATTACAGTTCTCATGCATGTCTCACAAAATCCCTTGTTTCCTCGAACACATAAGATAACAGCATCTTTGATGCATCCCTTGCACAAAGAGAACGTACATGTATAGCACATATAGTATGCATTCTTCTCACAGATGCTGCAAAGATGCCAACCTGGGATCATGAAGATCGATGATATGGAAAGTCAGATAGGATAAAGCAATGTCAAGTGTAAACATGATTAAGTTTTTGCAGATTTGATACCTTGGCATTCAAAATAAATTCAATAATGTTCAGAACACACACAAAAAAGTTAAAAAAAATACTACCAAATAAACAAGACATAATAATAAAAAAGAAAGAGAAATTTAAAAGAGAGAATTGAGATGAAAAGCATGCAACCTTCATTGAAGCGTATTGATGCTAAACACATTTACATTTGACCAAAAAAGTATGTAGAAAATATGAAAAAACATAGCTTTAACACAACGGCACTCTCCCTCTCTCAAGCCCTTGCATCAAGAATATCAATTGCCTCCAATCAAACAATCATTCGCCAAAGATATATCAACTATGAAGCACCGATCATCAACATCAACATCAACAACACTTTTATCCCAAATTAATTGGGGTCGGTGGTAGATGAACCCAAATGAAAGATACAAAAAGGTTGAAAAAATAAAAAATATAGTAATAATATGTATATGGGTTTATCATCTATCATTTAACAAAACCACAAAAAATTTCCTACACACACAACAAAAAGGCCCGCAGCAAAAAAAAAAAAAAACTCTGGCACGCAAAACGAATCTCTAACATAACACAATCACTTTTCCTACAACATAACTCTAAAAAAGAAGAAGAGGGGGAAATGAAGGGGAAAAAGACTAAAAATGGACCATCTGGAACATAGGAATAACAACGGGTCTAACCCTCCACCATGCTTATAGCTTTTCTCCATTCCGTTCTAAGGCATACCGTCCGCCAATCTATATCCCACTCCATTAAATCTTGTTTTACTACCTTCCCCCAAGTAAGTTTCGGTCTACCTCTACCTCTTTTTGTGTTGAGCTCTTGGTACACATTTATGTTCTTACGGGAGCATCCAGGGGCCTTCTCATTACGTGCCCAAACCACCTCAATCTATGTTCTCTCATCTTCTCAGCCACCGGTAGTACTCCTACCTTTCGTCGAATATCTTCATTTCTGATCTTATCCATCCTCGTATAACCACACATCCACCTTAACATCCTTATCTCTGCTACTCCCATTTTATGCTCATGTTGCCTATGTGCTGGCCAGCATTCAAATCCATATAGCATTGCAGGTCTTACTGCTGTTTTATAGATTTTTCCTTTTAACTTAAGGGGATTTTGCGGTCACACAAAAACCCAGATGCACTGCGCCATTTCATCCACCCTGCTCTGATTCTATGGTTTACATCCTCATCAATCTCTCCACCTTTTTGCAAAATGGAGCCCAGGTATTTAAAGGCGTCTTTCTTGGGTACCTCTTGACCACTTAGATGCACGGGATCTTGGTCTACATCTCTTACCAGAGAAAACTCACACTTCAGATACTCAGTCTTGCTTCGACTTAATGTGAATCCTTTAGATTCCAATGTGCTTCTCCACAATTCAAGTTTTCTATTAACACCATCCTTACTCTCATCAATAAGCACAATATCGTCTGCAAAAAGCATACACCATGGCACTTTCTCTTGAATATCTTTTGTTAGTTCATCCATAACTAAAGCAAAGAGATAAGAACTTAGCGCCGGCCCTTGGTGTACACCTACCGTGATAGGGAAATAACTTGATGTTCCGTTACAAGCTTCATATCCTTGATTGCCTTTACATACTTTGATGGTACCTTTTTCTTCTCCAGAACCCACCATAAAACTTTCCTTGGAACCCTATCATATGCTTTCTCAAGGTCTATGAACACCATATATAAGTCCTTCTTCTTTTCTCGATATCTTTCCATTAGTTGTCGCATCAAGAAAATGGCTTCCATGGTACATCTTCCTGGCATAAATCCAAATTGATTTACAGAAACCTTGGTATCTCTCCTCAAGCGATGCTCAATAACCCTCTCCCACAACTTCATAATATGGCTCATTAGCTTAATGCCTCTATAGTTTGAACAATTCTGTATATCTCCCTTGTTTTTGTAGATAGGCACAGTCATACTTTTCCTCCATGCATCAGGCATCTTATTTGTCTGGAGAATCTTATTGAAAAGATTGGACAACCATTTTATTGCCACATCCCTCAGTCCTCTCCACACTTCAATAGGGACACCATCAGGTCCCAAGGTTTTATTAGTCTTCATCCTCTTTAAAGCGTCCTTAACTTCATGTGTATTAATTCTACGCACAAATCTTCTATTCAAATTATCATAAGCATCCTCCAAGTCCACCTCGCTTATATCACCATCCCCATTAAACAGCTTGTCGAAGTAGTTCATCCATCTTTTATTTACATCTTCATCTCTCACCAAAAGTTTTTGATTCTCATCCTTGATGCATCTAACTTGGGTGAGGTCTTTACTTTTCTTATTCCTTATTTTTGCAAGTTTAAATATACCTTTTCACCATCTTGCTCCTAAGATTTTTATACAAATCAGCGAAAACCTTGCCTCTAGCTTCTCGCACTGCTTTCTTAGCATTTTTTCTCGCCAATCTAAACTATTGCAAATTCTCTTCACTGAGACTTTTATGCAAAGATCTAAAGCACTCCTTATGTTTAATTGCCTCTTGCACCTCTTCATTCCACCACCATGTTTCCTTTGTATGAAATCCATTTCCTTTGCTTTCTCCCAACACCCTCCTTCCCATATTTTGAATACACTTAGCCATCTCATTCCATATTGCATTTGCTCCTCCATCAAACTCCCAAGGTCCTTCATGCATCATTCTTTCATTGAACTCTCTCTTTTCCCTCCGCAAGCTTCCACCACCTTATCCTCGGGTTCTGAGCCATCTTTCTCATTGTAAGTACTTTGTTGAACCGAACCTCCAGGACTACCAGCTTATGTTGCGTAGAGACACACTCTCCAGGGTAGACCTTACAGTCGACACAACAAGTTCTATCTTCTCTTCTAGCCAGAAAGAAATCAATCTGACTACGATTTTGGCCATATTGATATGTGATTAGATGTGACTCCCTTTTTCGAAAAAAGGTGTTCACTAGCATCAAATCGTAGGCTAGTGCAACATTCAAGATATCTTCTCCATTCTCGTTTCTCGTCTCATAGCCAAAACCTCCATGAATTCGATCAAAACCTCCATTGCTTTTACCAATATGACCATTTAGATCTCCTCCTAAGAAAATCTTCTCCTCTCGAGGTATTCCCCTCAAAACCTCCTCCAAGTCTTCCCAAAATTGGCTTTTATCAATTGGATGCAATCCAACTTGGGGTGCATACATACTGAGGATATTCAGGATTAAATCACCCACTACAAGCTTAACCAGAATAATCCTGTCGCCTTTCCTTATGACCTCCACAACTTTATCTCTGAAACTTCTATCGATCATAATTGCAAGACCATCTCGACTCTTGTTAATACCCGTGTACCATAACTTGAAACCAGTTCCATCCACTTCCTTGGTCTTTTCTCCAGCCCACTTAGTTTCTTGCAAACAAACAATATTCACTTTCCTTCTAGCAAAAACATCTGCTAACTCCCTCAATTTACTCGTTAAGGTTCCTATGTTCCAGCTTCCCAATCGCATCCTTAACCCCAGGGCTGTGCTTGCCCGCCACGCTCGCCAATCTGCGTGTTGGGACCCTTACATACTTTTCACCAAATCCGGGTGAAGACCTAGCGCCTTGCCTTGGGGCAGGGACCCTAGCACATTTTTCACTACACCCTGGGCCCGATGCAGCGCCTTGCCTTGTGGCAAGGACCCTAGCCCATTTTCGCTACACCCGTGGCCTGATGCAACGCGTCGCTATGAAGGGTACGTCCCAACAAAAAAACATATGGGTTCATCACATAAAAATATAGCTATGAAGCACCGATACGTGAAAAAAAAAATTCAACGTATCTGATACGCGTCCTGAACCTATTCGCTTCCGATAGGATATTGCCGTATCGGATTGGTCAAAGGGTGGCGATACGGTCAAAGGATGGCGTGGATGACAAATGACTTGCAACTGCAGCAGTGGCATGGACGGCGAACTACTTGCAGCTGCAGCAGTCGCGTGGACAGCGCAATGGGGAAAGAGACGAGATGGTGAGGTGGCTGCGGAGCGAAGTGGTGGTGATGATTCCGGCGACGGAGGCACAGTCACCGGTGAAAAGCGACCGGATCTATGAAGATGAACATTCCACCATGGAATACGAAGATGAACATTCCGGCGATTGGTTTGTTGCACTTTGTTTCTCCGTCGAACAAGAGATATGAAGATGAAGATATAAGATGTAGAAAGATTAAAAATGACAAAAACAAACACAAAAAGGAAGCTAAGGTTGATGGTGGGGTTCAAACCTAGAATTTGGAAGAAAATTCTAGAAGGAAAAGCAAAGACGTAAAGGTAAAGGTCCTGCTTATTATTTTGACTTTTTAATATTAATATGTTTTTTTATTATAAAAGAAATAACTATTATTTTCTTACAAAAAAAAAACATATCAGCGCATGATTAATGGGCTAAATAATGTGACTAAGTCCACATTTTGAGTTTTTGAAAAAAAAATCATACAATCCACCCCAAATATCATATTTTAAAATTTGACACGGTTTAATTGCATATGGATAATCTATTATTTGTTCTTATGATTTTTATTTTATTATATTTTTTGATGTAAAATATACTCTTTATATTAAAAATATTATTTACTACTAAGACGTATCGGAAGGTATTGAAATATTAGTATTTTTGAAGTAATGTATCGACATCACGTATCGGGAATATATCGAAAATGCCGTGTCGGTATCGGTGCTTCATAGTATGTCAGTACATCCCAAGTGATGCCACTAATTACAATAATGCAGACCATGAAACACAATTCCAAAATAAGAACAACTATCAGGCAGTTTAGGTAATTTTGATCCTACTGGTAACAAATTGTTCAATGGGAAAAAAAATTTAAAAACATGGTTCACCAATCAAATTCAAGGAGAGATGCAGAGACAAGAGAAAGACGAGAGGGAGTCAGGTTAGGATCATGAGTGGGGAGAAAGAGAGTAGGCTGAGGGTATTGTACTAAAACCTGGTTAAAAGACCAAAAGAAACTCACGAAAATAGCTGTTAGAAATTAAAAACGAGGACAAACTTTGAATTTCGAGTTGTTTCCCCATTGCGCTGCGATTTGGCTGTAACAAGTCACGATTTGCCGCAACTCTTACCTGTTGCAGCGCGGCGCGACCAGTAGCGGTCACTAACCGCAACCCGCTATTGTAGCAGGATTGCGCGCAATTGTGGCACAATTGATAACCCTGGGTGGTGGACTCTCACAATCTGCTGCATCCACCCTGAGTTTGAGGTGGCCTCTTAGTATATCAAAGTGAAAATGCTTAGGTCAAATCACTACTGTAGTTTCTATTGTAATAGGGATGTTTTTTTTAATTAGATCATAGCTTTATATAATATTGCAAGCTTCCTCCAATGTCATGCTGATGCAAGAACCTCAGTTTCTAAACAATATGCATATACTTGACTTCATTCACTCTCTTCAAGCAATATCAGCTTTCCGAATTATCCATCCTCAAACCTCTCAGAGAAATTTGGGAATCTTAAATATATTGAGGTATATTCACAACTTTCAAATCATAAGTATAACCCACATGTCACTATTAAATATTCAAACATCCACTGTGAATTTTATCTTAACACCTAAAGAGTTTAAAGGCTCATAAGACTACAGCACAGACATTGAAAAGTAAAAGTGAACATTGAACCAAACCCGAAAGAAAAAGTAACTAAACGATGATGATAAGAACCAAGACAGCACAGAATAAGGAAACATACCACAATTCCACCTTCCCTTGGCTCGAAAGAAGGCCTCATCACGATTGACGCATGAAGGATGGTAAGCCTTGGGGCATCCCCTAATAAACACCAAAGAAAAGCTATTGAGTTTTCCAAATAAACATAGTGGATAAAAATACCAAGCGAATTAGCAATAAAAAAAGAAACGAAGTGCGAGCATAATAATCTGAGTCTCACCTGCGATCACAAAGCACAAGGTCACCCCCGTCAAAGCAAATGAAACAAACGTCCTCCTCCATCTTTTTTTTGGATGGAACTCTCCCTACAGATTTAGCATTCTTCCCAGACCCACGCTTCCTCTTCCCACCACTGACACTTGTACTCTGCTCCTCCGTCACCTCTATCTCCTCGGCAGCCTCTGTATCTTCTGCCATACCATCATCAGCATCAGCATCAACTTCTTGTCGCTGTTGTTGTTCTTCCTCCTCCTCCTCCTCCTCTTCTTCTTCTTTCATCAAAGCAGCTTCATTTGTTTCTTCAGCAGCCTCTTTATCGTTTTCCAAATCACCAACAGCATCACCTTCACCTTCACCTTCAGCTTCTTGTCGCTCTAGTTGTTGTTCTTGCTCTTCTTCTTCTACTTCCACCAAAGCAGCTTCATTTGTCTCCTCAGCATCCTCTGTATCTTCTGCCATACTACCAACAGCATCATCAGCTTCAGCTTCTGGTTGATGTTGTTGCTGTTCTTCCTCTTCTTCTTCTTGTTCTACTTTTTTTTCTTCTATCAAAGCAACTTCATTTGTCTCCCCATCGTCCTCGTTCTCCCCAATTGTCAAATTGGCTTCCTCTTCCACCTTCCCAGTCTCCAAAACCATGTCATCCACATCGGTTCCTTCATTCCCTTTCCCCTCTACAATTTCATCTTCCACACCAACCACACACGAGCCAGAAGCATTTCTCTTCTCCGAATCATCAATCCCTACGCTATCCCTATCCTCAACTATCTCATTACCCGTAACGTCCATCACTTGCACTTCGCTGCCCCCATCGTGCACCACCATCACCGTCTCCTTTATCTCACCGGTTGAAACCACCACCGCGTCGTCTTCACTCAACTTCCCCGTGATCACAACCTCGGCATCTCCGCCGTGAACAGGAGCCGGCGGCACGTCTCCTCCACCGGAGTTGGTGAAATTTTGCAGGCCGGTGTCGCATTGTGACGCGGTGGTTGAGAGGTAAGCATGTGCATCGGCATCAGCATCAGGATCAGGGTGTGGTTGGAATGGAAGAGAAGGTTTAGTTGGTGAAGCTTCCTCATCCTCCGCATCCATATCTGAGAAGGGTGAATTAGAATCCCTAGCAATAGGTTTCAAACACCTTCAATTTTGAAGCAATTAATTTCTGAAAACTAAAACGAAACAGAACGATTTTTGTGTGTTAATGGGATACAAAACAAGGCAAGAGAACGGGCCTCGTAGTTGTAAAGAGGGATTCGTGTGTTCCGTTCGGCATCATCTGTGTCCCAAAGACCAAAATCTCCTTCGTTATTACTCAGAATGACGATCTTGCCTCTTCAACATAGTGCCCTAGACCCTAGTCACAGGCTCACAGCCCCATACGACTTTCACCCCTGTAGTAGATTGGGCTGGGCTTTCTCGAGGCAACACAGAACATTCAATTTTTTGCATCTATAATGGGGTAAAATATCTATCATTTTAAAGGATGTAAAATTGTGTCATTTCAAGAGAGAGAAAGAGATAGATAAATAAAGAAGGAGAGAGTTGATAAAAAAAATAAATGTGTGGGTCCCATTTTTTATGAGAGTGAAAGGATATAAGTTGTGTCATTTAAAATGATAAACATTTTCCCATATAATAATCAATTTACCAAAATAATCAAATCAAATCTTTGATTTAATCCAATCTCAACCGAGATTATCAAATCATTTACCAAAAAAAAAAGAAATTATCAAATCATAATATTAAAAACTAAACAAAGTCAACTAATTTCAGTTTTATTTGATTCTCCTTTATTTTTAGCAAAAATCGATTGGTATTATTTTATGGGAAATGTTATAGTTATAACTTTTTTTATTATTATTTGTTACTATCAAATTTTAACCGTTGATTTAGACCAATATAACGGTTATAATTTATTGGTTCACACGTACTAATTAATTATTAATTCTAATAAATTATAACCGTTATATTTATAAAAATCAACGGTTAAAATTTGGTAATAACAAGTAGTAAGTATAATCTCTCCCTTATTTGATTTCTGAAAAAACTTAAATATTTATACATCTCCGCTATAACTTACTTTCTTATTAAACTTTTCAAATTTCTTATTAAACTTTTCAAACTAATTTATTATTTATATATATTAATGATATTTTTATTTGATTTTTTAAGAAAATTATATTTGAATTCATTTAAGAAAATCTTATTTATCAATTGAAATGAAACAAATCAATTTGGATATCATGGTTTAACCAAACAAAACAAGAAGAAGATAACATCGATTTGATTTGGTTTTATTTTTTTAATTAGAAGCAAATCGATTCATTCTTTCTTTTTATTTTAGTTGGTAATCGATTCATTCTTAATATATAGGAAAATCAATTGAATTGGTTAATGAATTTTTTCCCCCCCTAAAATTTACCACAAACAATCATGTTTCTCACTCCCACAAGCCAACCGTCATGTACTAATATCTATCTCATTAAACATGACAAATGAATTAATTCGATTCAACCCATTGGTATAAAATAAAAACAAGAAAATTTTGCAGTTGAATGCAATTTACCTTTAAACTTTAATAATTGTGCGGATCACCTCCACGTTTTCAATTGCATGCAATTAAACTCCACATACTACTGCAATTATATCTCCCAATAAATCATCATACAAGTTAACACGAATTTAATTTAAGCTGCGAGTAATATCTTGGATTTATCGAGAAAAATAAAGTGTCTTTCTCAATTTATTTGTGTTTTTGGAATCACCACCACCACTACCATAACCGACAAGTACATTAAAAGCTAAATCTTTGAAGCCTCAATTGGTCTTTTTCCTTGCTGGTAATACTGGAAATAGATCTTAGTATAGTTTTTGATGGGTCTGTATAATATTGGCCTTGACTCATTCACTAGCTCGTCCACTGGTTTAATCTCTTTTTCTGAATCTGGAATGCAGAACATAGCTACTGTAAGCCTCTCCTTTTCTCCATTTATAACTGCTCTGTGTACTGGGCTCCGGAAAATTCCATTGCTCATTATCTGTTTATCACATTCAACAGATTCTATCAATCATTGTAAAGAACCAATTTCAACCCAAAAGCTTAAGCCGGTGGGTGAGAGCTTTTTAATGGTTTTTATATATCTCAACACGCCCCCTCACACGAGAGCTCACTGGGCTTGAAGGGTGGACAATGCACAGGCCCACCTACCTGTGCGAACAAAGAAATTCCACTTGAAAGAAAGTGGGGGCGGCGAGGATCGAACCCGAGACACGAGGCTTTGATACCATGTAAAGAACCAATTCAACCCAAAAGCTTAAGCTGGTGGGTGAGGGCTTTTTAATGGTTTTTATATATCTCAACAATCATATATATCAGTTATCATGAACAAGCTTAATTTGCTATTTGCTGTGTGTGCCTGAATGAATGTATGAACATTCAGTTATTAATTACCTCTAATTGATCACCAACATTAATCACGAGAGCATCAGAGATTACTGGAACTTTAAACCACTGATTATCTTTGAGGACTTGGAGGCCTTCTACTTCTTTATCTTGCAACAGAAATGTTACAATTGATCCATCAGCATGTGGCTTCAGACCAAGAACATGATCAGCCATAGGACATGGAGGGTAGTAGTTGAATCTCATATACATTGCAGGTTTCTCTCCACATTCGTTTAGGAAACAGTTCTCTTCCAAGTTCAGTGACTTTGCCATGGCCTTTAAAATTACTTCCTTTAGCAGCCTTATCCTTTCGGTATACTCTAGTAAAGTACTCCTGCATTCAGACATCCACAGTGGTTCATGTGCAATTGATGGAGTGAATACTTGTGTCACAAACCAAAGAGAAATGTGGGGAAAATTTGCTTATTCCTTGTCCAAAAATAATAATGCTCTGCATTTGTCAAGATTAGAAATAGTTCATGCTTACTTTACTTAGAGAGTAAATACCCTTTCGGTCCTCAGTTAGTCCCTAGCAAATAAGAAGGCTATTCGTGGTCCCTAAGAAATTCAAAGTGGACTCATTTTAATCCTTTTGAGGGACTAATGTGGGTCTATTTTGAATTTGTGAGGAACCATGATTTCAACTAAATGGGTCCATTTTGAATTTCTTAGGGACCACGAATAGTCTTTTTATTTGCTAGGGACTAAAGCGGATATCAGGAAATTTGATGAAGACCAAAAAAGATATTTACTCTTACTTAAATATCTAAAACAGCAGAATATATACCTGTAATCATCTGGTTTTTCGGGCCAAACTTTTAACTTCCTCTGCTCTTCAGGATGCACCTTGATGTATACTCTGTCAGTCCAGTCAAGCCTTTGATTTTCTGAAAATATCATATCATTTCCATATCCTTCAATATCGTTTGGTTCCCTTGCATACTTTTGCTTTTCTTCCATCGGAAGTTCAAAGAATTGCTTTGAAACTTCTCTCAATTTGTTCATAAATGAGCTTGCCATACCATGGTTTATTGCCTGAATCCCACAAAATAATTGTGGATGTAATTAGCGCTTTGTTACGGACCTTGAGATCACTGACCCGACGATAGCCCTTTCCTGTTTTCACCAACCCAAAAAACTAGCTTAAATGATGAGAGTGCCATAGACCTTATAAACCTCACATTAGTTGTATAGGCTGATTTGATCATACATTAACATTTCTTAAATCTTTTTATCTGATTTGATCATATTATAAGACAGAGAGTGCGCAAAGTATAGAGATTATGCTTCTCTATGATTTGAATCATTTGATCATAATAGGACAGATAAAGTATTATTCAAAGTAGAGATTACACTGTTCTCTAAAATTAAGTTCCACACCATTGACAGGTGATGCTTCAGTCCACTTGTTTGATGCCTGATGTATGCACAAGTAAATCCCAATCAATTAAGGGAAATAAGAAGAAGTGATTATGATGGACAGAACCTGATGGGCTCTAGTTCACCTCTAAATTATCTTCTCTGATGTTATATATATATATATATATATATATATATATATAGGGTCAGGATTATTTTACATTACACTCTTAATCTTGTTAATTGATCTCATTTATAGGGAAGGGCTCAAATTTCTTAGTAATGTGAGCCATTAGATACAAATGAATCAATGATTAAGATTGAGTGTAAGACTTCTAACTCTTATGTACCGGTGTATATATATATATATATATATATATATATATATATATATATATATATATATATATATATATATATATATATAAGCAGATCCTTTATATCAGGGCTCTAATTTTTTAGTAATTTGAGTCATCGGATACAAGTGCCATTAGATTAGATCCAAAAAGATCAATAGTGTCATATGCTATTATATATATAGTCGTTAATCTTTTTCAAATCTCTCAACGGCTCGTTAGATCCAAAAAGATCAATGGTGTCATATGCTTACAAATCAGACATCGTTAATCTTTTTTTATCCTACGTGGTGTGTGTATATATATATATATATATATATATGTTTGTGTGTGTGCGCACTGCCTCACGCATCTAGACTTTCCGGTGTCTACATTCTTATTTTTTTCAATTTATTTCTGGTATGTTCTGAAGCCGTGAATCTATAAAATAAAAGGGTTAATGATGAAGAAAAAAAAAAAAACTAAATAAAAGGGTCTAGTTCACATGTAATATCTTCTCTTATAATTTTCTAACCTAGATTGAAATCCTAAGAGTAAGAATCATAAAGGCAGACCTGAAAGTAGCCCCATGAACTGAGTGCATAGCGGAGTTTTGCAAGTTCTTGTTGTGCTGTAGCTGGAGAAGTGAGTTGGTCAAGGTCAACCACTGGAATATCCTCTGATGACAAAAGAGCATCTCGAAATCCAGCACCACCTTCATCGTAGATATAACTTTTTGGCAAGTTTTCAGAATTCAAGACCAGCTGTTGGACAGGTTTACCAGCTATCACTTCCTCCTCCGAAGCTTGAGATCCTGCCATATTAGTTAGTACTTGAAGTTGCAGAACAGATGTAGATGTACTTTACAAATAGAAAGATCAAAAGTTGTCTTATTGAGTTTTATTTATCGATTTTATAAGAGTTATCGTAGGAAAAAATGATTATGTAATATTATAGAGATTCGTTTTTGTGTGTTAGAATTTTTTTTTGCCGTGGGTCCTGCAAAATGTTGTGAGTGTAGGAAAATTTTTCTAATCATGTTAAATGATAGATGATAAACCCTTTATTTATGTTTCTTTTGTCACGACAGAATCACGGATGGGCCTGAGAAATTATTGAATGGAATATACCTGAGGGGCATTGCTGTCATAAATGTACATAGACACCTTTTTTTGTTTTGGGTACAATAACATAGACACTTAAAAAAAGAGACACGTCTACACGACCACGTGGCAAGAAGAAGAACCTCAATAATTATCTTTAAAAAAATGATTCTGTGTTTTGGTGTCTTCTCATAGAAAGGAGGCGGTTCCCATCCGTCGACCATCTTGTATGAATGATGTGAGATTTGCACAAAGCTTTTCAATTATTATTTATTTCTTTATTTTATAAACTAATTTAGAAATATAACATTAATCTTCCTCTTTGATCTTCTTAAAACCTTTCGTTTCCAAATTAAAAAGAAACAGAATCAAGGGTTCATTATTTTAAATGAGACTGAAATTATTAGAGAGCTATTGTATATAATCCCTTAAATTAATTGTCTGTTTTTAAAAAATGTATGACATGAGGATACTATTTAATTAATAAAATAGAATTTATCCATTTATTTTTTCTTCAAACTCCCCCTATTTAAACATTCCTTAAAAGGAAGGATGCCGAATAGGCTATGAGATACTAAAACCATAGCTCTAATTATAAAATAGAAAAATTTAAAAGAAGTGATTATAAAATTTAATCATGATACAAGAAAGATTCTTGTAATGAAATATTATATTATTAAACTGCACGTTATTATAAACTTATGCTCAAAAAAAAAAAAAAAAACTTTGGCTTTTAGCTATTAATTTTTATTATTATTTAACTTGTCCAATTTAACAATTATTACCATTAGTTATCTTACACAACATTTTTTTCCATATAAAATACTTTTAATATAGTTTTTATATTAGCCATTAAAAAAAAAAAACTCCTTTAAGTCTTTAACTGAATTTCCTTCTCCGGTCAATGGATCGGCGATTGAACTGCTAACCTAATGTCATCCTCCCATTCGCCTTATACGACAACTATAAACATTTATTAAAAACTCGGTTCGGCGATCGTTCGACCGGAGTTACAGATTTAATCGGGGATCATCGAGTTAATTAGTTTGAGCCAATTTTGTATATTAAAAAAATATAAATATATATCCTATATGAAACATTGAAAAAAATCAAACTACCGATCGTTAAAGATTCAAAATATATTTAACATAATTCAACCACTTATATCCACAACTCAATATTGCATAAGCTTATCAAATGATCAAAGTACAAAATATATATTCCAATAGAGTTAATGAAAAGTTATATCCCTCATACTTCTCACCAGTGTTATTACACCCGACCTGGGCATTGACGCAGTCGAGGTATTGACTACTGGGTCACTGGTCAGGCCGGTGGGTCACTGGTCAGATTAACCCAGATATATATAGATATATAAAGATATGTATAAATATGAACGTATAAATTCAATTATATTCTCCATATCTAAAATGAATTAAACAAGGTTCATTAAATAAGTTCAAAAACATGAAGCATAAATAAATAAAAATGCATCCTATTACTATGTCAATTTAAATTGTAACTCATAATTCTCATAAACATACCTCTCAATAACATTAAACTCATATTCCTGAAATTCGACTACATTAAAAATGACATATTTCACATTTTCTTAATTTATTATTCCGTAAATTGCTTCAGTATTAGAAGCCGAAATTTGAGATCATTGTAGAAGAGTATACTAGCAAATAAAATTACAAAAAATAAAATAAAATGAGTTATACATTTTTTTGACAAGATGAAACAATTTTGGTATTTTAGTTTTTTTTTTAAATGCATGACCCGCCCAGGTCACTGGGTTGTCGGGTCACCGGGTTTGGCGATTTTGTTCGGGTTTGACCGGGTCGATGCATGACCGGTCCAAAGCTTGACCCGAACCGGTCCGATCCGGATCAACTCGGCCGGGTCGGACCAGGTTTTACAACTATGCTTCTCACGCACCTACAAGGCTACAACAGTATGTAAAAGGATATCTCTTACCCAAGAAAGAATAACAGAGGAGAGGCGGCGGCGCAATGAATCAATTGTGGGGAGGGAATAACCAGAATAGCAGAGGAGAGGGAGAGAGAACACCGAAGAAGATAGGAGGAACCATCACCATAGTAGAAAAGATCACCAGATCAGGGAGAACAAGTCTAGGGCTGAGAGAGAAGAAGAAGAACGGTTCAGATTTTATATCTAGCTCTAGATCAAGGCAGCAACAATTTATTTATTTTTTTATTTACATACAAAACTACATTTTTCATGTATAAATAAAAAAAAAATGTAGTGACCCCCTTTGACCCGGGAATCGCGGGTTCAACCGGAGGGTTTCGGGGGTCGAAAATGTTAACGTGCATGCAGGGTCTAACTGCTGATCCCAACCCTCAGAGATAGGGGATTAGTGATCCGACGGGATCGATCTAGGAGAGAGACGAGGTTTTAAAACACTGATTGTAAGTCTATAACCATGTTTGAAATATTAATGACTAGGGAATTTTGCATATATAAAAAATTGTGCCAACTCTTTTTTCTTTTAAATGGTGCACTACATATCAATTTACTTTTTTAAAAGTATTTCCCTTAATGATATGGCTGAACACATCAATAAAGGGGTTAAGTGTGTATCTTTTAAAAGGATATAAGTTGTGTTCTTTTAATTTTTAATACTATGTATTATGGATAGTACATAATTATAATATTAAAGTTGTATTTTTTTTCTCATTTTTCATGTTGGAAAGAATATCTTTAGGATGTCTTTGTTATTTGTAAAGATCTATTTTCTTATTTCATTAAGATTTAGATTAGGTATGAGTTAAACCCATTAGTGTTTCTTTATATATTGTACTCTCCTAAATCATTTCAATATACAAATTTATATCAATATTTCTCTCCTCTCTTGTTATTTTACATGGTATCTAGAGCCTAACGAGAGGAATCCTTGTCCGCATTTCCTTACTCTTTTTCATAATTTTAATATGGTAGTAGAAAGATATCACCCATCATCAGAGGTTAACTTTCCCAACTTTCTTTTTTCTCTTTTTCTCTCCGCTTCTCTTAGTTTCTTTTTCTTGTTCCTGCCTTCGCCGCTACAAGGGTTGTGCTCTATCACCGTTGACGACCAAGCCACCATCTAGCCCTCTGTCTGCTTCCATCGCCACCGGCATCGCTTTTGTCGTCCGCAACCACCGTTCCAGAGTTCGCACACCTTCTACCTCTTGGTTGCACGCCATTCCAGTCGGACCTCCATAGATCTGTTCGTGCTTCGTCTTTGTCTTCCTGGATATGTTCACCAAATCTCCAACTCCGCCATGCTGAAATATCCGAGAAAGCCATCTTTGTCCACCTTGTTGCCGCCGGCCGCTGTCGCAACTGAAAGAGTCGCTGCGATCGAGTGGCGCATGGTGAGGGATCCACCGTTTGATTCCCTCTACTATCGATGATCTGACTCGCCTTCACCGACATGTGTTCATTGGATTTGTTCTTTTTTTTTTCGGCGAAGCTCAGATCCCCCCTCTCCAGCAACCAAATCAAGTCATTGTTCTGGCCATATCATCTTTTCTTCTCTGGCCGAATCTTGTTTCTTCCAACTATGTTTTCTTCTTCGTTGATTTATTGTTTATTATTTATGGCTTGTATTTGACCAATTTTATTTTATTCCCACATATATTTATGGTGTTATTCAAGTCGGATTTGGCTTGTATTTGATTTATTTTTGTCATTGTTTGGCTTTATTTTGGCCTCCCATTCAAGGGGAGCATTTATCTCCGTTGTTGCCTGTTCCGCAAAATATTCCAATTACACTGGCTCCATTGGCTTGTATTCCAATTGCAGCATTTATCTCCATTGTTGTTTGGTCGGCGGATTATTCCAGTTACACTAGCTCCGTCGGCTTGTATTCCAGTTGCAACATTGTCTTTTTTCCAGCCCTTCCTTTGTTGATGTCTTTTTCTTCCTTTGCTGATGTCTATTCCAGCACTGTCTCTTTACCAGCTCTTCAAACTGATGGTATTTCCTGCTGATTTGCTGTCAATTTCTCCGACTTATATTCAATGAAGTTGCATTTTAGTTTTTTTTCTTTCCAAGATGAAGTATCTCTTCATCTTAAGGGTGAGTATTCGATATATAGATAATGTTTTATTTTAGTTTATTATGTTTGTTATTTATCTTTAGGGTGAGTTGTAGGGTGTGCATGACAACCATTCTGTTTGCTGACACTATTTCTGAAAAGAAACAATTATTTTCTATTTTTGTACCCTGGAACAGTTTCTGAGAAAAAAATGTGTTTGATAACATATTATATTTTTATTCTGAGAATGAAAATTACGTTTGATAACACAACAAATAATATAATAAAAATTAACTCCTATAAGCATAATTTTTTTATATCATGGTGCGGTGGCGGTGGTGGCAGCGTGGCAATGGTAATGGTGGTGGTGACAGTAGTGGTTGTGGCGATAGTGATGGTAATGGTGGTGGCATAGTGGTGGTGGTAATGGTAGCTATGGTGGTGGCATAGTGGTGGCATAGTGGTGGTGGTAATGGTAGCTATGGTGGTGGCATAGTGGTGGCGATGGTGGTGGTGGCAGTGGTTGCGATGATGGTGGTGGTGGTGGTTGGTGGCGGTGGTGGTGATGGCATGGTAGTTGTGGTGACGGCAGTGGCTGCGGCGATGATGACGGTGGTTGGTGACAGTGGCGATGGCATGGTGGTGGTGGTGATGGCAGTGGCTGCGACGATGATAGTGGTGGTTGGTAACAGTGGTAGAACTGTGGAAATGAGGGCGTCTTGGTGGTGGCGATGGTGTGGTCATACGATGGTGGATGTAGAGATAGCAGTGTCTACGATGATGGTGGTAATGGTTGGTGACGATGGTGGTGGTGGCGGCGATGACATTGTCGTGGTGGTGGTGATGGTGGCGGTAACATCATCGTGGTGGTGGTGACAATGACATTGGTGGTACATTGACAGCGGCGACAATGGTGACGATAGTCGTGTCGGGATGATGGTGGTGATGATAATGATGATAGTGGTGGAGAGTGAGGGGAACAAAAAAGCAGATTTTTTTTATTCTTTATTTGTTCCCTAGAACAAAAATTAATCTGGTTCATCCCGAGAACAAAAAAATAAATCGATTTTACCAACCGAGTTTTCTATCCATTATGTTACTGGGAACAAAAATTTAAAAAAAAAATTCCGGGAAGGTTGTCATGTACACCCGTAGAGTTGTTACAACCCCACTCGTTTATTTTGATGTTATCTTTCTTAGTCTTTCTTGTTCAAGTTTGTTGCTTATGATCTATATGCTCCAACTTGAGAGGAAGTGTTGGAAAAAATATCTTTAAAATATCTTTATTATTTGTAAAAATCAATTTCCTTATTTCATTAGAATTTAGGTTCGGTATAGGCTAAACTCATTAATGTTTCTTTATATATTGTACTCTCATGAATCAATTCAATATACAGATTTATTTCAATATTCTTCTCGTCTCTTATTATTTTACATTTCACGTCAGCTGAAATGACTGAGGAGAGAAAAAAAAATCTACTTTTCATATTATAATTATATACTATCCGTAAGATAGTGTTAAAATTAAGATGACACAATCTTGTGCTTTTTTTTTTGGTGAAACAATCTTATGCTTTTTTTAAAAATAAAAACAAACATTTTTCGCTTAATAAAGCAAATCGGACAAGTATGACTAAGAACACAATTTAAAAGGGCTTAGGACCCTCAAATTATGAAAGAAAAACGTACGAAAACAAAATCAATAAATTCCATGTAAATAGTGATAAATTTTACTGTAATTCTTTTAATCCCTTGACCACCCCGTGTTAAGAAAAACATGAAGAGATCCTCCTCCGCTGAAAAAAAAGTCAGTTAGACTGAAATGCTTAAAAATTGAACTGCCTGTGACCGAGAACAAGTGCATTACTAATTTGAATGTTTAACAGTACAAGTAATTGAAGCAAAGAATATATAAAACCTAAAGGCATAAATTACCCACTAATTACAAGGTATAGTCATTAATTAACCCAAATTTTCTCACACACGCACACAAAATGGTGGAAAAAATATATTTCCTGCTAGGTTATTAAAAGGTATTTGATAGGCCAAAATTCTTTTAGGAATGTTGAATTAATTTTACTGATATGTGATAACTTTCACACCACATGGGGAAAAAAAAAATTTCCATCGCATTGATGGCAATCTTCCACAACATTTTGTGTGGAAAAGCAAATGATGGGAAAAAAAATTCCCCAAGAGATTACCACAAAAACTTGTACTGGATCAAAAAATAAAATAAAATAAAACAGCCTCATCAAGTAACACAGCATACAATCCCACATAGTAGCAAATCTTATTCCTAGCACAAACACAATCGTAAATGCTAAATGGCCGACAGAATGGCATCATCGTCATGTCTCTCTACCAAGTAAAAAATAGTAAATCCAACACATACTCTACCAAGACTCAAAAATCCGTCCTCGGCTAGAAAATCAGAGAAAAACAATATAACAATAAACCATGAATTTGCCATCCATCAGTACCTCCTAGGGTAGCGATCCACAAACCGGCCAGAAGGGCACTCATATGCCAGGTGACCACGACCTCCACAATTGTGACAAATCATCAAGGGCCCCATGCAATCCCTACTCATGTGACCCAATTGCTGGCAGTTCCTGCATACAATGTCTCGGAAACCTCCGCCACGAATGCCGCTGCCTCCACTTCCGCCACCGTGATCTCCAAGAACGTTGGCTTTTGGACACTGTCTAGCCACATGCCCAGAAACATTACACAAGTTACAAATGGGATCATTCGGACAATCACGTGCCAAGTGGCCTGTCTTCCTACAGTTGTTGCATGCCTTCTCATTCGTACATTCAGCTGCAATGTGGCCCTGCTTATAACAGTTGTTGCACAACCTTAAGTCCCCTGGAGGCATTGGAGGAGCTGTGCATTCCCTAGCACGGTGCCCAGCTTTACCACAGGTGTGGCAAATGCCCTCATTTGGACAATTGCTGGCCATGTGACCAGGTTCTTTACAATTCCAGCACAGAGACTTCGTGGAGCATTCAGAAGCAATGTGCCTGATCAAACATTCAATAGCAGATATTATATAATTGACAATTTGACATATCACTGACTTCTAAGTTCTAACATAAATTAAATAATCCTATACTTTTTACTTCATACTTCATATTTGGAGGTTGTAAAAGTCAAACAACAATTCAAAACTTAAATTTATCAAAGAGCTGGTAAAGGGAAAAAAGACTGTCAGCGTCGAAAATCCAGGCTCAGGTAAGAAAACGCAAGCAATAACGAAATAAGGATTGGCAATTCTTTGAGTTGAAGTGGCATCAGTAGAATGATCATGGAAGAGAAAATGGCAAGACTGAGAGGCTTACAAAAGACCATGGTGATCGCATAAAGTAGTTGTCATTACATTCTTGTAAAAGGAGGAATTAATATTCTACCATCAGATTCATTAAGGAAAATGGCTTTTATCCACAAAGAACATAGCACTAACATAGTAGCACTTACAGTATCAGTATAGATAGAAGTAATATGACAGTCAACAGTTACACAGCCTGATTTTAGAGGTGCAATTATGCAATGGTATCTACTAAGTGAATCTGGGGAAATCATACTGTAAAGCAATTCTTAAACACTAACCTTCTACCATAAAGAAGATGAAATGTAGAAGAGAAAGGACAAGCTAAAATCCAAAACCACATCATTTAAACAAGAAAGAAATACAACAGAACAGAAGATGAATGATAATAGTTGAATTCCTAAAAGTCAACCACAGTCCAGTTAACAAAAAAAAAACAAGACACCATATTCCGAAGGGACATTACTACCATGTAAACATATTTCATCCTGAAGAGATTTCTTGAGTATATTCATACTAAATAGAATCCATACATAATAAAGAAAATGTAATTAAAGTTCAAAACAATAGACCAGTTAAATAACTTTAGACATAAGAAGCTGTAATTAAGGAAGGTCCAAATTAAAGAACCAGCAAGAAAGGCAAGCATCCATCCCCCCTTAATCATTTCCTAAATCATCTTTCTTCACTACATAAAACCATTAAAGTTCACAGCAAGCAGAATATCACAGAATTACAAGCTCAGTTCTCAAGAAACAAAGAATGAATTCCATACCCAGGGAGGCCACAGTTGTGGCATATTGCGACATTAGGGCATTCTCTAGCATAATGACCAGGCCTCTTGCAGTTCTTGCACAAATTGTCTCGGCTGACAAAAAATTAAATTAACGTTACCAATGTGAGAAATGCACGCATACATTCCAAATGTCAAATGGCTTGGTGTATACCTCTTTGGTATTTATGTAGCTAATAAACCAGAACCACAGGGCAAACCATACAATTTAAGTTTCAAGCTAATCAAAGCAGCAGGCAGAGTAAGAAGAAACATACGACAAAAAACAGTCAATTGTAAATATATGGGCCGTGCTTAACGTTTAACAAACGGCATAATGTAGATTCAAAGCCTCTTCCTTCTTCAGCTTCCCTTACCAGTACATTTAAGTAGGAAAAGAAAACAGCAAATAAATAATTAAAATCCAAAAAAAAAACCTGAAACCCCGATGTGAATCTCTCCTGTAAGGTGCATCACGATAGGAAAATCGATCGGAGCGGATCTTACGATCCAATGGGCTCCTGCTCCTGCTTCGGCTCCGGCTGTCTGAACTCATTTTCAAATTTCTTCTTTCCTAACCTCTACCACAACTGATCAGCAAAACCACCACCACAACAAACACCACCAGCCGCCGCCGCCTCCTCCTCCCTGTCCACATCACAACCACACATCCAAGATCATCCTTAAGCCAAGCCAAACCCATTACCTCCCCTTCAAAATACAAAAACCGCAAATTCCAACAGCATAGAATATGAAATTCGACAAGCAATCCATCTCACATCAATCAAATATCACTTCACTCAGCACCCAAAAATTGATAACAAGTTCCTGGGCCGCATTCTTCATAATATTCACGTATATCTCACAATTAATAATATTCCTAACATAAGACCAGTACTAGCACTGAAAAACAATGGAAAGGATATCACTCCGCCCTTCCAGAAATTAAGCTAATCTGGTAGAGTGAACGGATAAAATAAAATATTGATTCACACAGAAATCATCTGGAGACATAACTTTGAGGAGTACTTTTCTTCCTTTCGAGGGGATTGAGGTAAAATATGGAAAAATGACCGCTGAGAAAGGAAAGGAGATACATATGGCAAAAGCCAGCCACGTCGTGCCAGTGGAAATGACGGGTGCTTTTAAAATGCACATATATTCTTGAACAGATTTCTAGCCATAATCAGAGGCTTTTTTCAGCTTTCATAACAATCACAGCCTCTGACAATGAAATACTTACATAGCCATTTGTGCTCTTGAACTAACTACTGAACTTTTATTGTAGTGAATCCTTTTTCTACATCTATTGTACACAGCTTTAATTCTTCTCTTTTTTTATTTTAACTGAAATATATAGCTGTATACTGTATACCTATTTTTTAAGCAAATATAAGGTTAGATGGAAAGAAAATATGAGAGCATAGAATGTAGTAGTATGCTCTCAGATTACCATCGTTCGCACTACCAATACAAATAACAAATTGACCATTACAAAAACTACTGACATAAAAAAATAATAATAATCCTCCATTATTTTATTTTTTCGCTCCTTTAAAAAGAATTCCATCTGCATGTTGATTAGATGATATTTTTTGACTTGATTAAACAACCTCATTCAACATTACATCTCAAAATAGTTTGCATTGCTATGTTTAAGGTGAAAGTGCAAAAATCCTTCAATAGATGGTCCAGATTTCATAAGATAACAACACAAACACAATTTTGGTGAAACTGTTGGACAAATGAACAGTTTCTATTGCAACTAACAGGGGAGTCTCCATTTTTGGTCCATGTATTAAACATGAAGTTGAGATGGTAATCGCTTAAGCAGCTATTTAGAAACATTTCAGTTCATATCAATGGATTTATTGTTTTTAACCAGATATTGTGATACCCTTTCGTTGTTGAGAAACAATTCAACCCAAAACCTAAAGGTGTTGGGTGATGACCTTTTTAATGGTCTATATTATTCTCTAACAACACTATCACATAAGAGACCTTTGGGCTTAAAGCGCGAATATTGCACAGGCCTAATTTTTTGGTTTTTACTTTATGCTTATTTAATTCCACTTCAAAGTGGAAGGCGGTAATGATCAAACTCGTGACCTTATGGTCAACAAAACTCTGATACCATATTAAGAATCAATTCAACCCAAAACCTTAAAGTGTTGGGTGATGGCCTTTGTAAAGAACCATTTCACACAAAAGCTTAAGCTATGGGTGAGGCTACATTAATGGATTTATATATCTCAACACGCCCCCTCACACGAGAGCCCACTGGGCTTGAAGGGTGGACAATGCACAGGCCCACCTACCTGTGCGAACAAAGAAATTCCACTTGAAAGAAAGTGAGTGGCGGCGAGGATCGAACCCGGGACACGAGGCTCTAATACCATGTAAAGAACCATTTCACCCAAAAGCTTAAGCTATGGGTGAGGCTACATTAATGGATTTATATATCTCAACAGCCTTTTTAATATTTTATATTATTCTCTAACATTCGTGATGAATTGGAAACCAGATATCCACCAATATTCTGAAACAAGCTGGAAACAAGTTCGAGAATTAGGAAAACTTGATGTTTCATACAAACAGACATCTGATATTGTAAATCTGGATGTGTTTTGATTTTGCAAAATGATTAGGACTGTAAGACCAAAGAATAATGGGCTCCGTTTTCTCATTAAAAGTCCTCTTTTATATCAAAGGGCAATGCAGAAAATGACTTTGAAATCCCATCAAAAGATTTTAATTTTAAACTAAAGTTTCATCTTCATTTTGCATATCTGGCATTTTTTTATCATGATTCAAGAGATAGTCATGGAGTGAAACACAAACCACATGCAGATAAATCTGAATTAACTAGTTGTCAACAGTCACTACTCACCACACGAGCACTATTCCTTGTTCTTTACTTACTCAAAGCAAATCCAATGCCAGTAAAACAGGATATATCTTAATTAACTGTCCTTGGGTCCGATTCCGCAATAAACATTCTATTCCCAACTTCTCCATTTGCTTCATAAGTTAAATAGCTCCCTTAAATTTTACTTCCTTAACTCCCACTATCCACCACAGCTAAGATTGATAATTTCACAGAATCGAAAACGAAAGTATTAATATACAAATTAAACTATATTCCTATTTTCAAGATATCATAAAGCAACGCACGAAAACTAAGATGCTTTATTTTTGTACATATGAAATCACGCAATTGGCAGACCAGCTAACAGTTCTCTCGGGGTAATAAGCACAACATCCACGCAAGTTAATTTTAGGATACAACAAAAATACTTCAATCTTACACGTAGATCATTAACCACTACCAAGGAAACACACATCAAACGTACATAAATTCGTCAAGCCCCGTATACTAATCATTATAGCCGGGAGATGAATCTGAACCTAACCCTAACCCTAATAGAGTCGCATCGGAATGAAACAATGATTATTAAAGCTGAAGAAGAGTGAGATGAAGAAAGAACCTGAGCTTTAAAGTATTGCTGATGCTTAGTGGATTCCACAGTTATGAACGATGTGCGAATGAAAAGATAGATGTAATGAAAAAACCCTAAACAAAGCGAGCAGTCGAGCAGATATAATATGCGATTTGGACAACACTCCCAATTTTTGGATTCCTAACAAAAAAAAATTACTGTCTCACACTTTACTCTCTTGAAAAAACAAAAAAAAATAGTTGGCTTGTAGTTATAAAATTTAAAGTACATCTATAATTAATGTATCTCTTTATTAAATTTATAAGTAATGACGATTTCAACTAAATGTTACCTCGAGATTAATTAATTTTTTTTATAAGAAACTAGGTATCTAAAAGATATTTACTATTTACTCTTTTTTTAATACTTGGCCCAGGTTTCATTGGAGTTTAAAACTTAATTCCACTGCTTCGAATACGGTTATCTTTTGTAAATAATATTTGTGATTTATCCATTAAATACATTTAATACCTTAGTTTGTTTCTTCTTCTTTTTTATAAAGAATTGTCACATTACTTCTTATTTTTTTTAAAAAAAATTATACATAACTTCATATTTTTAAATTAATTATGCATATTCCATTTTGAAATATATGTTAATTCTATATATAATTAACTATTAATCATGTATATTTTTCAATTAGAAATATTTGTATTTTTTGACATTTTACTCGAATTTAAAAATACTAGTACAATGTATAAGATAATTATTTATTTTTAAAAGCAAACACGGGGTTATTACATAATAGTTAACTGTTAAGTGATGAAACCAATGGAGAAATAACCGGCAAAAACAATGGCATGTTTGATTGTGATTTGCTTTTCGTTATTTTTTCTTAAAATTATTTTATAGAGTAGTCTATGAAATAGGTGTTTTTTTGTATTTTTTATTTTAAAAGTTAAAAGTCAAAACACAAAATGAAAACAATTAGGGATTGTTTGAAATTTGTTTTCAAAAATAATTTTTTACTTTTCAGAAAAAAAAATTTGCTTGATAATACTTATTTTGTAAAAATAGTTCCGAAAATTATAATTATATTTTAGTTTTTAGAATCAAATTTAGATAAATATTTTCACAAAATAATATAATTCTAATGGCTTTAATTATGTTTATACATTTAGAAGAAATAATGACGGTTTTATTATTTAAGACTTTGTGTACGTAGAATAATGAATTTTTCAGAATTAATGTACGATGTTGATATTAAAAGTATTAATAATTTTTTATTCCAGACAAATATAAATAATTATTTGAGTAAAGTATTCTTTATTATTTTGAGATTTATTAATGCAACTAAAATTGACTTAGAAGTATTCGTACGTGTTTACGGTGTCATTTTGGACTTTTTAGACTTTTTTATTCGCAATAACAATAACATAATTTTATGTTTTATTTTATTTTATTTTAGGCATATTAATTTCTAATCAGTTATCTTTATTAACTGGGAAATTTTTATTTCATTTAAGAGTATTTAACAATGATGTTATTGTATTAAGCTATCTTTAAAACTTTAAAATTATATTGAATTGCATATTCACATTGTTCTTCTTTGAAAATAATTAACTTGTTAACGAAAAATTCAGTTACTGAAAATCTTAATATATTTGACAAAGTTGAAGTTTTATTCAATGATATCATGGGTAATAATCCTTCGATTAATAAGTCTTTAGTTTGGAATCAAAATGGTGAATTTCGGTACAACGAATATAACAACTTTGTGCTCTTTGAAGATAACAATTTAGCTTTTAATGTACGTTTGGGATATTATACACAATGAGACTTGATATTATCTTGGGTAGAATTTAAATCCTTTTTATTGGCGTAATCCAATTAGTTCTCTAAACCTCACACTATTATTAGTTCCCAAACAATTCAATTCAAAAGCAGATGAAAAAATAAAGAAGGTCAAGGAGTTGCATTACCAAGTTCTACCCTCACTCTTCTCTTTAAAACGGATAGGATATTCTTAATATCCATTTTTTCTATTACCATTCCACTATTATTTTAATCACCATTGGATTAGAAGAAAAGTTGAATAAAGAGAGAAAAAAAAATAACTTTTGAATCCAATGATGATTAAAGTGGTAGTAGAAAAAATAGGTAGTAGAAATATCCTACCCCTGAAAAAAAATAAAAAACCATTAATTAACCATCGAACAAAAAACTTTGACTACGATTCAAAATGATAGCAAAATTTTAAAATTGACTAAAAAAGCATTTATTGTATCAAATTCTTATTTATATAAATAAATATTTTTGAAAATTTTGAATATATTAATATATTATAAGTAGATTTTTATAGTTTGAGCATAATATTTACATTTGAGCAGGAAAAATGATCACGTGATTAATATATATTTTTTTTAAATAAACCAGATGTTAAAATGTAACTTGGAAGCATTTTATAAAAAACTGTTTTCAATTTATTTATTTTATTGAAAAAAGCTGCTCTTTTTAAGAATTTTTATGAAAAAGCATTTGGCTTGACTTCCACCCAAAAAAAGAAAAGCTATAAAAAAAACCTTACCGAAACAGGTACTAATGTTTGATTGTGTTCAGGTTATTTTGTTCTTAAAACTGTTTTGTAAAATAGATATGGAAACAGATGTTTTTTATAATTTTTTTCTTTTTGAAAGTTAAAAACCAAAAAAGAAAACAAAAACAACTCATACATGTTCTCTAAATTTGATTTTAAAAACAAAAAACCGTTATAATTTTTAAAATATTTTTTACAAAACAGGTCTTACCAAATGAGTTTTTTTTTTTTTTTGAAAACTAAAAAACTGTTTTTCAAAACAGAAATCAAACATAGTCTAAAGTCACTTTTTCTCTTTGTGCTGCAAACAAGACTTTGTAAATTTAATGGGAAAAACAAGAAAATACTATAGATACACAAAAGCACGAGAGAATTTATGGTGGATCGGGACCACCATTTTTAGGTGGTTCCGTAATGTAAATAAGATGGTAAAATTGAAAAAGAAGAAAAATAGTAGGGATAAAAAGAAAAAGAAAAAGTTAATGTTGTGAGAGGAGGAGCACCAAATCATTGGGTGATCCTGGAACATAATAAATATTTCCCAAAAGCACGGATCTCATTTTTATTTTATTTTCTCTAGCCACTATTTTCTCTCTCCTCTTTATATTTGAGTGCATAGGAAAAGGGTACTGTTTTCCTACACCATGATGAAAAAAAAATCCAGAATTTATTATGTAAATTCTGTCCCCACCTAAGCTTTCGGCTAGTTTAGTTTTAAGCTAACAGGACATCATGCAAAGTTGCAAACTCCACCCAAGATTACCACAAAAATTCTGAACTGAACCAAATAACAAATAGCCTTATCAGGTTATGCAATGCATATAATACCAACTGTCTTACCAGTAGAAAATTATTATTCCTTGCACAAGAAAAATCATAAAAGATACTATAGTGATAAACTTTACTATAATTCTTTTAATCCCTTTTTCCTTTTGTGTGACATGACCTCCGTGTTAAGAAAAACATGAAGAGATACTACTCCGTTGAAAAGAAAGTCAGTTAGACTGAAATGCTTAAAAATTGAACTGCCTGTGACCGAGAACACGTGCATTACTAATTTGAATGTTTAACAGTAGAAGTAATTGGAGCAACAATTTATAAAAAAGGGATAAAATACGCACTAATTATAAGGTGTAGTTAGAAATTAACCCAATTTTTCTCACACGCACACAAATACCACAACAATAAAACCTTTCAAGTGTAAAAAGAAAGGTCTTAGGTACCAAATCAAAAAATAAAGACCAAATCTATTGCGCAAGGATATCGCAAATTACCATCTGACGAGTTTAGACGTTTAGTTGAAAACTAACAGGGCATTACGTAAAATCTATCCCCGATTAGCACAAAAACTTGTACTGGATCAAAAAATAAAATAAAACAGCCTCATCAAGTAACACAGCATACAATCCCACGTCCTTTGAAAGTAGCAAATCTTATTCCTAGCACAAGCACAATCGTAAATGCTAAATGGCCGACAGAATGGCATTATTGTCATGTCTCTCTAAAGGGCCAACCCAGTTCAAATACCCACTTTGTGAGTGTCTGGGGAAGGGAATACTCTAGGCAGTCTTTCCCCTGCCTTTTGCAGAGAGACTGATTCGAACCCACGACCTGACACACCACGACAAGCAAGCTTACCGCTGAGCCAAAACGGCCCTTCTGTCATGTCTCTCTACCAAGTAAAAAATAGTATAGCCAACACATACTCTACCAAGACTCAAAAATCTGTCCTCTGCAAGAAAATCAGAGAAAAACAATATAACCATAAACCATGAATTTGCCATCCATCAGTACCTCCTAGGGTAGCGATCCACAAACCGGCCAGAAGGGCACTCATATGCCAGGTGACCACGACCTCCACAATTGTGACAAATCATCAAGGGTCCCATGCAATCCCTACTCATGTGACCCAATTGCTGACAGTTCCTGCATACAATGTCTCGGAAACCCCCGCCACGAATGCCGCCGCCGCCGCCACTTCCGCCGCCACCACCGCCACGATCTCCAAGAATGTTGGCTTTTGGACACTGTCTAGCCACATGCCCAGAAACATTGCACAAGTTACAAATGGGATCATTTGGACAATCACGTGCCAAGTGGCCTGTCTTCCTACAGTTGTTGCATGCCTTCTCATTCGTACATTCAGCTGCAATGTGACCCTGCTTATAACAGTTGTTGCACAACCTTAAGTCCCCGGGAGGCATTGGAGGAGCTGTGCATTCCCTAGCACGGTGCCCAGCTTTACCACAGGTGTGGCAAATGCCCTCATTTGGACAATTGCTGGCCATGTGACCAGGTTCTTTACAATTCCAGCACAGAGACTTCGTGGAGCATTCAGAAGCAATGTGCCTGATCAAACATTCAATAGCATATTATATAATTGACAATTTGACATATCACTGACTTCTAAGTTCTAACATAAATTACATAATCCTTTACTTTTTACTTCATACTTCATATTTGGAGGTTGTAAAAGTCAAACAACTCACAATTCAAAACTTAAATTTATCAAAGAGCTGGTAAAGGCAAAAAATACTGTCAGCGTCGAAAATCCAGGCTCAGGTAAGAAAACGCAAGCAATAACGAAATAAGGATTGGCAATTTTTTGAGTTGAAGTGGCATCAGTAGAATGATCACGGAAGAGAAAATGGCAAGACTGAGAGGCTTAGACAAGACCATGGTGATCGCATAAAGTAGTTGTCATTACATTTTTGTAGAAGGAGGAATTAATATTCTGCCATCAGATTCATTAAGGAAAACGGCTTTTATCCACAAAGAACATAGCACTAACATAGTTGAACTTACAGTATCAGTATAGATAGAAGTAATATGACAGTCAACAGTTACACAGCATGATTGTAGAGGTGCAATTATGCAATGGTATCTGTTAGAATATTTGTTATATATTAGATAGTCCCACATCGTATATAATTGTTCAGTATATATTAGATAATCCCACATCGGGTAAACTTAGCTCTTTAGGTTTTACGAGTCTCTATATATATAGAGCTCTTGTATTGTAATTATTCATTCAATATATTTCACATATTCTTTACATTTAACTTGATATCAGAGCTGTTCTTTTGTTCTGAAAACCCTAGCTTCCGCCTAGGAGTCATCTTTTCTTTGCCGTGCGTCCTTCCGGCAAGCCATCAAGGACTGTAAGTCCCCTCCAAGCACCTTCTGCACGCGTCCACACCTCCAACGGTCACTAGAACCACCGTCAGCCGCCGTCAGGCACTGTTCAGGCCGCCGGAGCACTTTTCCGGCGAGTTTTCAGTCTGGACACCACGCGAACAACACCCTCTCCTTCCGGCGACCAGTTCTGCAGCGGTCCGGCCATCATCAGAGTTGGCACGCGCTCTCACACACCGCCTGTCTCCTCTGCGCGTGGGCTTCACGCGCCACCACGCGCCACCTTCTGCCGGCGCGTGAGCACTGTTCCGGTGACTTTTTCTGACCGATCTTGGACAGAGAAGCTCGTCTCCTCCTCCTCTTCCTGGATCTGTGGTTGTTTCTTTGTGGGTCTAATTTTTGGTGCGCACCACTTCTTGATTGGTGATCAAGTTCGTTTCTATTTATTCGGTTTATATCTTTGTGATTTCGTCCTATGGGAACGAACTCTTCTGTTCATTCAGAAGTCAATTCTCCATCTCCTCCTATGAAAAATTCTCCCAATATCATCTCTACCAATGTGGGGTCCATTACCTCTTCAAAATTGAAGGGATATGTTAATTACAAAAATTGGGCCACCTCTGTTCAAGTTTGGTTCTTTGGACGAGGATATGGGAACCATCTCACAACTAAGTCTACTGATGTCCCTAAAGAGGACAAATTTGATTGGGAGAAGATTGACAACCAGCTTCTGAGTATCCTCTGGCAATATATTGATCTAGTCGTCTTGGATATCTTTTATTCTTTTCAAACTTACACTGAAGTATGGGAGGAAGCAAAGAACCTCTACACTAATGATGTTCAGCAACTCTATTTCATCATCTCTCAGTTTATGGAATTAAGCAAATCATCCGACATTCAGATGGAGACATATGTTGGCAAGAGTCGATCTTTGATGCAGGCATATTTGGATATGCTGCCTTACCCTACTGATGCTACTGCATATCGAAAACAGGTAGAACGTCTCTTTATGGTTGCCACACTTTCTGGCCTTCCCGAAGAATATGATAATGTCTGTGACACTATGTTGACGAGTGGGGAGCCTGATCTATCCATGACATATCAACGTCTTCTGAATTTGAATAAGAAATCTGCTCCTGCATCATCTTCCGCTGTTGATCCTACGGCTCAAGTTTCCCGTAATGACTTTCGTGGGAATATTGGAGGTGGAGGTGGTCGTGGTAGAGGCCCAAGAGGCCGTGGCCCAGGAGGCCTAGGAGGACGTGGCCCAGGAGGCCCAGTCAGACGTGGTCAGCGACCTCGTTGTCATTACTGTCAGCAACTTGATCATTATGAGGAACGCTACTACACAAAGTATCCTCATGTGCGACCTTCTTTTGCTGCTAATATAGCTCAATCAGATACTGCTTCAAATGGTACTGTCTCTCTATCCTCTGAAGACTATGCAACATTCCAGAACCTTCTCAGGAAAGCCTCTCCTCAATCTCAGACTTCAGAAACTGGTAATCCTGTTGCTTGTGTTTCTCATTCTACATCACTTGGTCCTTGGATATTTGACTCAGGTGCTACTGATCACCTTTGTGGTAATAAGGAACTCTTTTCATCTCTTACTTATTCTGATAAATTACCCTCCTTTACTCTTGCTGATGGAACTAAGGCTCTCGTTCATGGGATTGGACAAATCTGTCCAACCTCCTCATTGACCTTAACATCTGTCTATTACATTCCTCACATC
>JAVKPL010013666.1:0-78962 GCA_032173675.1 Gastrolobium villosum | reverse complement strand
TATATTGTATGAACTTCTGGCATGATATCGTATGGGCATGAGTAGATTTCATGATTGCTCGTTTGTCTGAATTTTGTGCTTGAATGATTAATGATGCCTAATGTTTCTTTTGGAAGTCTAGCTTGACATCATAGCTGGTGAAGTTTTGTGCTTAAAAACTTATTTTGTTCTGAGAGACCTCACTGTGATAGCATTCTAGAACTTGCTCTATTTCTCTGAGATGCATGCATTGATTGAAATGATTAAGGCAAATTTTATTCTGTTAGCCATGGCCAAATAACCCACCTATATGAATTTTTCCATTGCTAACCCCTTTGAGCCTGAGCCTTTTTGTTCATAATTCTTGCTGATTGCTTAACCATATTCCTATTGTCTTACCTTAATTGAGATTGAATCATTGATGTTTTGAAATGGAACAAAGAAATTGAGGTAAGCTCCACAGAGGTCAATGTAAAGAAAGACGACTGAATTGTGCCCTTAAAATAAAAGGAGAAAAAAGAAAAAGCAAAAGGAAAAGGGTGAATGTAAAGAAAATGTGGCTGAAAGGAATTAATTCCCAAAATTCTGTGGGAATGTTAGTGGAGCAAAACAAATGAGTTGAAGGTGTTAAAAATGAAATAATATCAATTTTTCAATCTCATTGTTGCTTGAGCTACTATCCATAAATTCCTACCCTTTAGCTCGGCCAAGTTACAACCTGTGAAGTCCTTTTGATCAATTGTGCATGTGTTAATGTTCCTCATCTTTAGGAACTTGAGAATATGATCAAGCTTATGGTAATGTTATTGCTGTGATGGATTGAGTGATTGTTACTCCCCCAAACACTTGAGTGTTGAGCGTTATATGTTTATCTTGGTGAGGGGTGTTCAAGCTAGATTCTGATATTTTCATAAGAATAGAAGGCATTGTTAAAAGTTCTTTGCATTGATTCAGTCATGCTTAGTATAGTGATCTATTGATTGTCTGTACGATGTTATGTTGGATTAATTGATTGTTTCCTGGATTGAGTCTTATACATTGCTGGGGACAGCAACGTCTAAATCTGGGAATTATTTGATATACAATCAGCATATAAGGAATTCTAAGATAAAAAGAGGAAGAATGTTACTTAATCTGATGCAAGAAAAGGGCAAAATCACTGTTAATTTGTCAAATATCTTAATATGAGGTTATATACTGATTTTATGTTGATTTCATAGGAGAAATGCACAAATTGGAGCTGAAAAGGACAAAGTGAAACTAAAGGCCCACGCTACGAGCGTGGGAATGGCGCTCACAGCGCGGGAAGAGAAAATTTGGCAGATGCTACCGCGCTGCTAGCGTGGTGACCGCGCTTGCAGCGCCAGAGGCTACACCATTCCACACAATTCAGAAGGAGGTTGACGGCTGCGCTCAGGAGGATTCTTCCACGGATCTTCTTCTTCATCTCCTTCTCTTCTATTTTATGTTTTCATTGAATATTGGATTTTTAGCCATGATTATGGTTGGCTAGTACTCTTTATTGTAGTTAGGGTCACAAGCCTTATGTGAACCCTTGTTACGATGGATTGATTTGTTTTATCTCTTTTATATAAAATTCTTTATCATTACCTTGCGCGTATTTTCTATTTTCCATATTAGACGATCAAATCTGATAGTGGGTAATAGTTTGAGGGTTAGAACCCTAGATAGGGATATTGGGGTTTCTGATCTTGAAAGGGGGTAAGATAACTAGTAGTATGCATACTAGGAATAGATGTATGTTAATCGCGGATGTTTTAATTATCGGGTTTATTGCTTAATTCTCATGAGGGGTTACTAAGGGATTAGGATTCCAATTGAGGGTTAAAGGGTTGAATCACCAAGGGATTGGGATTTAGCTAATTATTTCAAGATGATAATTATCCGAGTTTTTATATAATTAAGTGGTTTTAAATCAATCCAAAGTGACAAGCGGTGATCATATGGTGAGTGTATCCTAACTGCAATTCCTTTCTCAATTTTACAAATCACTCATTCTCATTCCTACTTTATTCCTTTTAACAAAAATACAAAAACAAGTCTTTCACTTTTATTGTCATTTAATTTAAATTACAATTATTTTTCAACAACCAATCGATTTGTCCAACTTAAGGGGACTGGTTATTGTGGTACTTGTATTACAATCCCTGTGGAGACGATCTTATACTTACTACTTTATTACTTGTGCGATCGGTACACTTGCCGGAGAGCATCAAGTTTTTGGCGCCGTTGCCGGGGATTGTAAATTCAATATTACAAATAACCGTTGATCTTTGAGATTGGATTTTATTTTTTATTTTATTTTATTTTATTTTATTTTATTTATTATTATTATTATTATTATTATTATTTTTATTCTTTTTCTATCTTGTCTTGTTTTGTTCAGGTGCTACTAATAATTTTTCTTGAGTTTTATGCGAGGCAGACTTCCGCCTAAGGACTTTGTAATTGATTCTGAAATTGCAAGGACCGAAAAGCAACTAAGGAAGGTTGCTAGACAGATCATTTGGGAAGATTCTAAGCACATACCTTTACAACCAATTCAAGAGATGGCAGAAAACAACAATGCTGGTCATGGACAAGGAGGAAATGCCAACAATCAACCTCCAAGACTGTTGAATACAATTCTGACTCCAGTATTCAACAGAGCAAACTCGAGCATAGTCAGGCCAAATGTGGAGGCCAACAACATTGAACTAAAGCCATCATTGATTTCTTTGGTGGAAAGGGTTCAATTTTCTGGTGCTGATGATGAAGATCCTCATGAGTTCATAGACTGATTCCTGATGGTCTGTGATACAACTAAGCACAATGGAGTATCTACCGATGCTATCAGGCTCCGGTTATTCCCTTTTGCTGTTAAGGGAAAGGCGTTGAGATGGATTGAAAGACAGCCCGCAAATAGCATCCTTACATGGGAAGATTTGTCCAGCAAATTCTTTGATCATTTCTTCTCCATGGAAAAATATAATCAGCTGGTGAATGAAATCACAAATTTTCGCCAGCTGGAAGGAGAATCACTTTGTGCAACATGGAACAGATTCCAGGAACTTAACAGGAAGTGTGCACATTATGAAGGAGATGATGATAGAAAAGTGACAATATTCTTCAATGGAATCACTCCTGAAACAAGGATGGTAATAAATAGTGCCGCTGGAGGTTCTATTCGGGAAAGTACATCCGAACAGGCTATTGATTTGATCAAAAAGCTTGCACGGAATGAGAATGAAAGTGTACTAGCTCCTATAAAAAAAGCAGTAACAAAACCAGCAGATAGTGATGTAATATCATTGTCTAAAAAGTTTGACAGTTTAAGTGAGAAATTTGACAAGTTTCAAGTGTCAAAGGTTCAAACAACTCCTCTGGTTTGTGATAAATGCCAAGAAAGTCATGAATCTGACGAATGGCCTAATTCATTGTCAGATGATTCACCTCAACAGGTGCAGGTGAATGGTATATGGTATGACCAGCGCCCTCAGCAGAATTTTCAGAGAAACCAGAACTTTTCTGGTGGTGGCAACAACAATTTTCAGCGGAGGACTCAAGGAGCTGGCATGGATTTCAAATCTAATAATAATAATTATGCTCAACCTTCACAGAATCAACAAAGAGAGCCTGATGAGTGGGAAAAAGCTTTTGCTCAAATGGCCAAGGCTTCTAATGAGATGGCTCAACACACTAATTCTTTTATGGAGGAGACTTGAGCCAACAACAAGAACACAAATGCTTCTATTAGGAACCTGGAGAATCAGATAGGCCAGCTGGCAAAGCAATTTTCAGAAAGAATTCCAGGTACATTTCCAAGTAATACAATTATCAATCCAAAAGAGGATTGCATGTATATTACAACTAGAAGCGGGAAAGTAGTGGCAACCCCAGAAAAGCCGAACACAAAGATGGAAGCTAAGAAGAAGCTTAAGGAGGTTAAGGAGCCAGAAAATGAAATTGAAAAACCTGTGGAAGAAGTAAAGCCAGTTGAGAAGAAGAAGTTTGAGCTGAGCCATGAATATGTGATGTCTCAAGCACCTTATCCAGCAAGGTTCAAGAAAGAGGCTTATAACAAGCATTATGACAGGTTTTTAGACATCTTCAAGAAGCTACACATAAACATACCTTTTGCTGAAGCTTTGTCTAGCATGCCAAATTATGCAAAGTTTATGAAGGACTTGTTGTCAAGGAAGCACAAACTGCAGGAATGCCAAACGGTGACACTCACTGAGGAGTGTAGTGCTATTATTACCAAGAAGGTCCCGCCTAAGCGTAATGATCCAGGGAGCTTCAATATCCCTATTGAAATTGGGAGCAGAAAAATCAGCCGGGCATTGTGTGATCTTGGGGCTAGCATTAATCTAATGCCCCTTTCTGTTTGCAATTCCTTGGGGATTACCGAGTTGAAGCCTACTCAAGCATCTTTACAACTTGCTGATAAGTCCTCAAGGAAGCCAAGCGAAATAATAGAAGATGTTCTTGTGAAGGTGGGCAAGTTCATCTTCCCTGCTGACTTTGTGGTGTTGGATATGGAAGGAGGAGCTGCAATGCCTCTTTTGCTGGGTAGACCTTTTTTAGCAACATCCCGTGCACGGATTGATGTTGAAAACGGGAAGCTTGAGCTAAGGATGAATGATGAGACCGTTACCATCAATGTCTTTAATTCTTTGAAACAGTCTTCTCACAAAGATGATTGTTTTAAAGTTTCAAAGGAAAAACAATGTGTGGTGGTTAAGGTTCCTAAAAAAATAAATGATGCCAAGAAAGATGGTGTCATGAAGGTGGAATCGAAGGAGTCTCCTAAAACTCTAAAAGAAATCTTCTTTTGTAACAAGGTAGTGACTGAAGTATTAAAGGAACAGGAGACCGATTCAAAAGATAAAGATTCATATTCCCATACCAACAAAATTCTTAATGAGAAGGATGACAAACATGGAAAAAAAACTCAAGAAATGAGTCATCCTACAATGAAGAAGGTACTGAGAAAGGAGGTGATCAAACTCTTTGATAAGAGTTGGAAGAGACACCGAGATTCTATTTCTCGGAAGAATCAAAGCTTCAAAGAGTTTCTAACATGGCTCCATGGTTTGGGCCAAATCTGGGAATGGTGGCTCCAAACACCAAGGCAGCCAATACCACCAGATCCTCCATTTACTGAGTCATCCCACGCTGCTGAGTGGGATGACATGGAGGTTTGACTTTATCTCCTTGCTGACGGAGATTTTGTACATTAGTTTATTTTCTGTTTTGTATTTTAGTTAGCATATTTTTCTCTGATGTCTTAATGTGCGCATTATAGTCTCTTCTATATGCCATTGTTTGTTCCATTGTGCAGGTTTTCCTTCTTGTGGTTTAATTATTGCTGAGGACAGCAATGCTCTAAATTTGGGAATGGTGGGCTTGCGCCTTAGAACTGCAATTCTTCTATCAGGGGAGATATCCTAACTCTTTTCATTTTCTTAGTATTTTTATAGTTATTTTGTGTGCTATACATATAAAAAAAATTAAAAAAATAAATAAAATATTTCAAGCAATTCTCAGGTTTAAATGTGCTTATCTAGTTAATGTGCTTGATTGAATTCTTGGAATATATTGTATGAACTTCTGGTATGATATCGTATGGGCATGAGTAGATTTCATGATTGCTCGTTTGTCTGAATTTTGTGCTTGAATGATTAATGATGCCTAATGTTTCTTTTGGAAGTCTAGCTTGACATCATAGCTGGTGAAGTTTTGTGCTTAAAAACTTATTTTGTTCTGAGAGACCACACTGTGATAGCATTCTAGAACTTGCTCTATTTCTCTTGAGATGCATGCATTGATTGAAATGATTAAGGCAAATTTTATTCTGTTAGCCATGGCCAAATAACCCACCTATATGAATTTTTCCATTGCTAACCCCTTTGTGCCTGAGCCTTTTTGTTCATAATTCTTGCTGATTAATGCTTAGCCGTATTCCTATTGTCTTACCTTAATTGAGATTGAATTACTGATGTTTTGAAATGGAACAAAGAAATTGAGGTAAGCTCCACAGAGGTCAATGTAAAGAAAGACGACTGAATTGTGCCCTTAAAATAAAAGGAGAAAAAAGAAAAAGCAAAAGGAAAAGGGTGAATGTAAAGAAAATGTGGCTGAAAGGAATTAATTCCCAAAATTCTGTGGGAATGTTAGTGGAGCAAAACAAATGAGTTGAAGGTGTTAAAAAAGAAATAATATCAATTTTTCAATCTCATTGTTGCTTGAGCTACTATCCATAAATTCCTACCCTTTAGCTCGGCCAAGTTACAACCTGTGAAGTCCTTTTGATCAATTGTGCATGTGTTAATGTTCCTCATCTTTAGGAACTTGAGAATATGATCAAGCTTATGGTAATGTTATTGCTGTGATGGATTGAGTGATTGTTACTCCCCCAAACACTTGAGTGTTGAGCGTTATATGTTTATCTTGGTGAGGGGTGTTCAAGCTAGATTCTGATATTTTCATAAGAATAGAAGGCATTGTTAAAAGTTCTTTGCATTGATTCAGTCATGCTTAGTATAGTGATCTATTGATTGTCTGTACGATGTTATGTTGGATTAATTGATTGTTTCCTGGATTGAGTCTTGTACATTGCTGGGGACAGCAACGTCTAAATCTGGGAATTATTTGATATGCAATCAGCATATAAGGAATTCTAAGATAAAAAGAGGAAGAATGTTACTTAATCTGATGCAAGAAAAGGGCAAAATCACTGTTAATTTGTCAAATATCTTAATATGAGGTTATATACTGATTTTATGTTGATTTCATAGGAGAAATGCACAAATTGGAGCTGAAAAGGACAAAGTGAAACTAAAGGCCCACGCTACGAGCGTGGGAATGGCGCTCACAGCGCGGGAAGAGAAAATTTGGCAGATGCTACCGCGCTGCTAGCGTGGTGACCGCGCTTGCAGCGCCAGAGGCTACACCATTCCACACAATTCAGAAGGAGGTTGACGGCTGCGCTCAGGAGGATTCTTCCACGGATCTTCTTCTTCATCTCCTTCTCTTCTATTTTATGTTTTCATTGAATATTGGATTTTTAGCCATGATTATGGTTGGCTAGTACTCTTTATTGTAGTTAGGGTCACAAGCCTTATGTGAACCCTTGTTACGATGGATTGATTTGTTTTATCTCTTTTATATAAAATTCTTTATCATTACCTTGCGCGTATTTTCTATTTTCCATATTAGACGATCAAATCTGATAGTGGCTAATAGTTTGAGGGTCAGAACCCTAGATAGGGATATTGGGGTTTCTGATCTTGAAAGGGGGTAAGATAACGAGTAGTATGCATACTAGGAATAGATGTATGTTAATCGCGGATGTTTTAATTATCGGGTTTATTGCTTAATTCTCATGAGGGGTTACTAAGGGATTAGGATTCCAATTGAGGGTTAAAGGGTTGAATCACCAAGGGATTGGGATTTAGCTAATTATTTCAAGATGATAATTATCCGAGTTTTTATATAATTAAGTGGTTTTAAATCAATCCAAAGTGACAAGCGGGGATCATATGGTGAGTGTATCCTGACTGCAATTCCTTTCTCAATTTTACAAATCACTCATTCTCATTCCTACTTTATTCCTTTTAACAAAAATACAAAAACAAGTCTTTCACTTTTATTGTCATTTAATTTAAATTACAATTATTTTTCAACAACCAATCGATTTGTCGAACTTAAGGGGACTGGTTATTGTGGTACTTGTCTTACAATCCCTGTGGAGATGATCTTATACTTACTACTTTATTACTTGTGCGATCGGTACACTTGCCGGAGAGCATCAGCTGGCCCGTCCTGTTTCGTTTGAACAAAATGGATTGAATTGAGTAACCCGCCCCGTTTTATGAGTGGGCTGACGGGTTACGGGCCAACCCGCCTAAAATAAAAATAAAATATAAAAATAAAATAAAAAACATAAAATTTTGCATAATAACACATAAAAAAATCTGTATAAAATCCTAATGTGCATATCAAACCAAGAAGACCAATATTTAATAATCTACATATAAATAGCGTCTATCATACAATAATTCAAAATGTTATGATAATATACATTATGAAATTATTATTTTCTGAGTTGCAGGGAAAAAGACAATAAATTAAATTGTACATGTGTGAGTAAGACAACAAAAATACATGAGAAAAAGACATATTGTTCGCCTTATTTCTCATCAGGAACTCCGAAAGCAACAACCTGAGCAATATTTTCTCTCAAGAAAAATGAATGAAACCCCTTCATAAGATAATGGGATATATTTTTCTTATGTTGTAGGAAAGAAATTATCTCATGTTGTATATATAAAAGTATAAGTGGGACCCACAGGTAAGAGGAGAGAGAAAAAAAATGGTGGGACCCAACCTCTTTTTGTGTGTGCAGGAGAGTTATTTATCTCATCTAAGATGGGATAAACATAACCCTAAGATAATATGCATCTTTCAATCCAATAATAATAAAAAATAAAAATAAAATCATATGTGGGTAAAATATAGTAACAAAACAAGTAACTAAGTGTTGTATGAGTAGTCCACAACAATTCGAAAAAACCACTTGCAGGCAGAGAAATCTAAGGCACGGCGCTACATAACAATTAGGTCACCTATATAAAAAAAGGGGGGGCTTGTCGCGCTAGCCCGCCCTTTGGCAGGCTGATCTTGGTGGGCTGGCGGGTTTGGCGGGGCGAGCTGGTGGGTTGAAAAACTCAGCCTACCCCATCCTGTTTGGCAGGCGGGGTGAGCCAGCCCGGCGGGCTCAGCCCATTTTGCTAGCCCTAATTGGCAGAAAGCCAATTATAATTTATGGTAGGTAAGAAGACTCACAATATTATGCTATTTTTTCAGGCAAGAAGCCGGACACTGTGGTCGCATTATATTTTTTTGCGGGATCATATTGTGATTGATATGTTGTAGTTCTTTCCACTTACATACGTAAATTATTTTAGTAGAATATGGAATTCAGAATTATATAAATTGATTTGGGTAGAAAACTTAATTCTCATAAATATTATTTGATTTCATTAGCACATTTTTTGATATAGAGCTTGATTATAGTCTTCATTATTTGTTGGTTGAGTTGCATTGCAACTCATCGAAATTGATGGTAAGGTAAAGTTAGCCTAAGTGCCGGTCATGGACTTGGAATCAAGACATTACATGTTCCTTTTTGAAATATTCAAGTGTGAGTAGTGGTGAGGTTCTATATTGGTTGGAAATGAGTCAAGTGCAAATCTTATAAGTGCAAAAGACCCATAATCTTAAAGTTTTGGGTTGAGATTTGGCGTTAACCCAATTATCGTGCTTTGTTATTTGACTATGAGTGAAAGTATCATTTGCAAAGGATTTTGAGCTTACTTGTACCATTGTTATGAATTGTATTAAAGCCAATGGTTTCGCTAGGCAAGGTATTTTGGAGATAGAGATGTACTTGAAAAGATCTTTGCAGAAGGCAAGTAACTATATTACACCGACATCGACACGAGACACGACATGAGACACGACACAATACTTTGACACATTAATTCTAAAAAATGTTAGATCTTGACACGTCAGGACACGTTTACATATTAAATAATATTTTAATTTATGTAGTGCATATTATATTTAATATTCAATAATTTAATAAAAACATGAAGCTAAACTTATAATACCCATTAACTTTGCAAAGAAACATAAGACATCACAAATATTTATATGAAACTTAATAAAATGATAATCGTCACGATACGTTAGAATTTTTGAAGTGTCAGTGCATCACATACTAGTATGACTCAAACGATTAAAGAGAATAAGCTTCCACAAAAATTGCGCTTAGGGGGAGCATGATGTCGGGACTGTCACTTAAGGGGAAAATGTTGGAAATATTCAAGTTTTAGTAGTGGTGAAGTCTCACATCAATTAAATATAAAAGCATTTGACATGGTGTTGTTTAAGATAATATCATCTAGTATTTGGTAATATACTGTATAATAATAGATAAGATAAATATAAATATTTTTGACAAAGATATATTTTAATAAAAATTTATATAATTCTTTTAAATATGTCATATGATATTATTTTTATAAAAATCTATCAATCAATCTCACTAGATGTGTCTAAAGAGTCCCTACCAGTAGGGGTGATAAACGAATTAGGGACCTTTGGCTCAGCTCGTGAAGGCCTGAGCTTATATGCCTAAAATTGGTTGTTGGAACCAAGCTTGAACTTGTATAAAAGCTCGTTTAATAAAAAGGCTTCAGGCTTCAATTCAAAAGCTCGGCCTTAGAGCCTCTCATGTTGGCCTATTATATTAATTTTTATTTTTATTTTATATTTTTTATACTACTTGTAATAGCCCTATCCCTCTCTCTCCTCAATCTATTTCACCCCATTTTATTGGTTAAACATACTTTTTGAATGATTTTGTTCTATATTATGGTGTTTGGATATACATTGAATTTATGAATATTTATGAAATTATTAGTGTTGTTGATTGTATATTCTGTTTGGATAAATTTTTGTTATTTTATTTTTTCTAAACAGGTTAAATCAGGATTTTATTTTTTTAAATAAGTCATGACACAGACCGATAATTATATTCATAACAAGTAACAGACTTGATTAGGCTGACACATTTAAACACAAACATAGCCTTTTAAGAACAAAGTTAGGTTCGGCTTGGCCCGTTAACATTCCTACTTACCAGAAACATTAAAGCTCAATACCAAGACCAACAACATAAAGCCCAAGTCTGATAATTTGCATGAATCACACATACAACCAACTAACCATGACAAAAGCAAAATGGAGAGGAGCTAGCGATTGAATTATTTTTTGGAGAGTTTGTTAGTGCAACGACTTTTAGTTTCTACTGTTATTTAGCATCTTGATTATTTGTATCTTGATAGATTGTATATATAATTCTTGGTGTAAATTTTTATTCATCAGTAATGAGAAACAAAATGTTCTCTCTTTTCTGTTAATATGTTCAAAAACTATATTGATTTTTGTAGAAATAAAAATCTTCAATATTTAAAAAAAGGTTCATAGCTATTATTACATATGTTAACTTAAAAAATCTTGAACCTAAATTAAATATATATTTAATTAGGGGAAAATAATTCGCATGTAGTAGAAGAATAATTTCTCCTATTAGTGAGACATCGAATTATGTGCAACAAATTTGTATTTTTTTTATTTTTAATGGGTGGTGCGGCCCACCACATCTTGTGTCTATAGTTGGAGAAAGAATTCTCCTTTAACATGAAAAAAAGGATTCCAATTAATAAACTAGTTTTAAGGGTATAATGCCCTGTCTGCAGTCGGTTAATTATCATTCATATGATAGTAAGTGCTGCCGCATGCTCAACTTAATTATTACAGAAGCTAACTAAATAAATTTCCTTTTTTTCCTTATGCATTGCAAACTTAACAACCTCCATTCTTAAATATCTCCGACAACATTTCGTCTGTATCTTGGACTATTGGGACTATCTCTCATCATGCAGTTATCACTTGATTAATAATTTACTATATCAAATAGACAATTAAACCCTTCCATTATATAACTGACATAACCAAAATGAATGTAAATAGGTTTATATATCATCACCATACCGCACCGTGGCTATCAAGAAGTAGTGATAATTAAACCTATGCTTGCCAACCTACCCAACATACATATGTATATGCAATGGCATAGACATCTCCTATGCTCTCAAAAGAATACATGGCATATACAACTCAAAATAAAATATATCAGGTACAAATCAAAATATTCACAAGACCTTGACAATCATGTCAAGTAGTATCTCTCCTCTAACCTTTTGTCACGCGATGCTCAGCACCATTAGCTCCTGAACCTAAAATGGTAATCCCCATAACACGGGGTGAGATGATATAATTATCTCAGTAAGCTAGGGACTCTTGGAGGGCTCCTCCACCCGTAATCTCACTTCTGATATAATCACAGTACATAAAATATCCATGCATGCATTAGAATATGTATGACAATATAGTGTGAAAATAATAAATTCTATGGGCCAAAGAATATAAATTGTATGAATTACGTAAGGAAACACCTTCTTGCAATATATCGTATGAGAAAAAACCATCTCATACTATGCACAAGGAAACACCGTCTTATGCCTTACATAAGGAAACACCATCTTTTGTGGCACAGAAACATACATACCTATACATGCAACATATAACAAATCATTTTCAACATACCATATCAAACTATCATCCTCCCTCGGAGTCTGGTGGAACAAACGGGGGATTAACCCCAATGATCGAAAGCTTACTTGGCAAGCAATGTCCTCCAACAAATATCGTGTCCACAGAGTCACAGTCACGATCTCTCACAAGGTCACAACCTAGTTCCAAGATGTGAAAACAATTAGTACATAACTAATCTATCAAATTCAATCTCCAATACTACACATACAAGACAACTACACTTGATTTTGAGTCCAATTTATCAAATTGTTCCAAACAAAACGATTTCATAATTTTTCCTTTTATTGGAACTAATCCCAAGCATGTTTAACAAATGGACTCACCTATAAATCACCCTCTAAATACTTATACCATTAAATTTTCTAAATTGACATATAGCCAAAAAAAACCATGACTTTCTATAGTGAGGTAAACGGTGATTCATTTTTTTGTCTTTTATCAAGAAGCAATCGTAAGCATATTTAAAAGAGGAAGCTATATTTAAATCACTCCCTAACTGTCCATACCATCAAATCCCAATTTACAAAATCCTAAATCATGCATTTTCTCCAAAAGCATAAGAGAGAGTTGGGGCAGTTACCTTAGAAGCTTCTACAACCAAGATCAAGTGGGAATTCAAGCTTTCAACCAATGAGACTCGTATTCTCAAGTCCAAATTAGAAATGACAGCCTCGGGTATGGTTTCTTCTCTAGTCTCTCAATTCAAACTAGAACCTAAGTAGGTGTGGTGAATAATGACGATGAATGGGGGTTTTGTCAAGGCCCTTAGTGACTAAATGGAAGGAAAATAGGAAAGAAAATGAGATCTCACCTTGGCTGGAGGAGAAGAAATCTGCAGGAGAGGGAGAGAGAAATGAGGGAGGAAATGAAATGGTTTAGGGCATTTAAGTGGTTCAAATAACCCCAATGGGTATAAGCTTATCTAACCTGCTCACTTAACTCTCATTCCAACTTTACACATTAGTCTAGAATATTTTTGTGATAATTATTTATAATATTACCTTCACTTTTTGGATAACTTTGCTTACCCGTATTTTTATTCCAACATTGTCACTTTTATTTTTTTACCAAATGTTACTTTATTTCTTTTTCTTCTACTTTTCTTATAATTATTCTTCAATATTATGATTAAAATTATTAACTCATAATTAAATTCAAAACTACATGTGAGGGTTATTATAAAGGGAAGTAAGCCAAAAAATTGAGCACATTCCAAAATTAAATTTAGTAATGTTCCCTAAATATATTTAATGGTCAAATACAAATTTTTTAACCAATAATCTGCTAAAATTTATTATGTTTGTAATCATTTTTTTCTTATTATCTCCATGCGCGATAGTAGGAAGTTGTAATACTGAACGTACTGCGCATGGAGAACATTCTAGAATCTTCATCGATAGGGACGAAACGCCGACAAAATGAATACTCAAATGTTGGAAACACGTCATCACTCGGTACACAATCCTCTCTTATTCTTCGTCTTTCTTTCTCTTTTTAGGTTAGATTAATTTGGATTGAAATTTGCAATGGACGATATTACATTCACCGACATATTGGTTTCGCTTCGTATCATTTGAGCTCAGTTTCCCCACATTCACAAGTTTAGGTCGTCTTCTGCTAACGTGATGGGAAAGGAAAATGAACATAATATTTGGTGAAGAAAGAAATAAGAAGAAGAAAAGGGGGGGTTACTGTTAAGAATGGTACGGGGAGCTTAATACCCTTACTGTTAAGAATGGTACGGGGAGTCTTTCGCACTACCCTTACATTTTTAACCAATTTTTCCACTATTTATCTTTTTCTCTTCAAATATTAGGGCACTAAGCGACGAATCACAATATGGCCTAAGCGAAAAACCACAATAAATGACCTGACACCACAATCCAAAACCATAAGTGTTAAATATCAAGATACAAGAGGAATTGATAGTAATCCTTGTTGTGTTAAACTACACAACATTGGTTCTATTATATAGCAAACCAATTGAAGAATGGTCCTCACTTGGTTCATTTTTAACCAATTTGGGACTTCATTACTATATAAGTCTTTTTCTCTTCCAAATATGCTACATCAACAAAATGAGGGTCACACTAGCCTTCGGAATGAACATCAACATGGAAGTGGAGGCAAAGACATCTTCATCAGCATGGATCATCATCTCCAAAGACAACTACCATCAGCAACATGGGATTTTTCCACTAATTGGCCTAATCGGCAAAGACAACTGTGCTGGAATGACCATCAGCAACATGGAAAGTTGACCGGAATTATCATCGGCAAAGACAACTGTGCTGGAATAAACTTCAGCAAATGAACCTCCCCTGATAAGGTTGTAGGTCTATGAGTCTTTCGCACTTATATGATTCTTGCTTGATTAACCGATGTGGGCACACTTGAATATTTCTAATAGTTACGACCTGAGAGTTAATACATAAACTTAATACATCAACTCCTTATCAAAAAAAAAAATAGTAATCTCACTCCTCACATTATTATGAATTTAATATTGAGGAATAATTATAAGGAAGTAAAAAGAAAAAGGAAATAAAGTCACCTTTGGTGAAAAAGAAGTTAAAATGATAGTTAAGGAGTAAAAATGCGGGTAAATAAAGTTACCCGAAAGTAAAAATATAAATATAAATATTTCCATAAAAATATTCTGGACTAGTGTGCAAAGTTTGGTAGTGAATGGAGGTGCTAATTACTTAACAATAAGGTTGTACATCTTGAATATTTCTAATAGTTGCGACCTGAAAGTTTGGTAGAGTAAATATTATTATGAATTTAATATAGGAATAATTATAAGGAAGTAAAAAGAAAAAAGAAATAAAGTCACCTTTGGTGAAAAAGAAGTAGATAAGATTTTACCCAACTAAACTAACTTAAATGCTTAAGTTTTGAAATAACAATCTTATTTCCTTTTTATTTCTTCTCACGCGCACACATTGCTCTTCTTCTTCTTTGTGCGTCGACAGTAGCCATAGATGGAAAGCTAAAATTCCAACTTCTCCATTTCTTGATGAAATCAAGAGAGGTAAAAAGTAAAGTTGCTTAGAATTGGGAGACAAACACAACCCCTAATCCATAATCTATCAAAAAGTCTTGTATTGAGAGAAAAATGGAAGGGAAAGTGGCGCCCCTTTGTTGATTGAAGATCCAAGAAGGCGTTTTGATCTCATTTGAGGTTGGAAATCCACTCATTGGGTGATTCTAGGTGTGCCTAGGGATTGAGCGTATTTGGATCCCTTTGGAGCTAAATAGGTAACTTGTGTTATGAGTCAGTAAATTGGTAAAGCTTCAAAAGGTAAGCTCTATGTCTATGAGATTCGCTCCTACTTTGTGTTCCGCCATAGTGTACGGACTGTGGTCAGATTGTATGATATGTATGAGATATATGATATAGATGCATTCATATAGAGCTATATGATGATGATGTGATATGATATGTTTTGATGTGTTTACTTTGATATGTTTTGATGTGTTTACTTTGATATGATTTGATGTGTTTACTTTGATATGTTTTGATGTGATTTCTGTAATGATCTCTATCTATTGATTTTTTATGCACTAATGTCCGCTTGGTGTCCTCCCTTGGGATTGATTGTGTATATATCTGTTATATGTTGAGTTCTGCTTGGGGTCCTCCATTGGGAACATGTGCATTGATTTCCGCTTGGGGTCTTCCCTTGGGATTGATTGTGCACACCTCTGTTATGTGATGATCTTTGGCCATTGATCCTATGTGCACTGATGTCTGCTTAGGGTCATCCCTCGGGACTAACTGTGTACATATCTGATATATTTTTGGTTCCGCTTGGGGTACTCCCTTGGGAACATGTACGTTGATTTTCGCTTGGGGTCCTCCCTTGGGAATGACTGTGTACGTCTCTGATAAGATGTGTGTATATGTTTTGTTTAGTTATGATATTTGATTATATGACATGTTTTATGTGATATGTATGATGATTTTATAAATGATATTTGTTACGTACGTTGATTTCGGCTTGGGGTCATCCCTTGGGAATGATTGTATACGTCTCTGATATAACATGTTTTGTTCTGATGTGAGTATTGTGATGATTTTTGTAAATGATATTTTTTACATGCGTTGATTTTCGCTTGGGGTCATCCCTTGGGAATGACTGCGTACGTCTTTGATAAGATATGTATATATGCTTTGTTCAGTTATGATAATTGCTTATATGATGTTTTTCATATTATGTATCTGACTGTCATGCAGGAAGTGAGCCCAGGGTATAGAGAGTTTTCCATACACTTGGAGTTTACTAGAGATTCGCCTCTAACCTCTTTTGGGGATATGATTTCAGGAACACAATTAATTGAAGAGCCCTCACGGGACAAGGACATTATCCGTGGCTAGAGGTACTACTATGAGGATATGGAGCTCTGGGCGGCCGGACGCTATATTTATTATAGATGTTATTTTGGAGAATATATACTGTTGTATAGTGTTCTATCCATTTTGGGATCATGATATTTGATCCATTATACATGTGTTTATATTTCATTCATGTACATTTGTGTATTCAGATATGTGCATGTGCTGAGATATGTATGTTGTTAGACATAGTGGCACAGAGTCAGTTATGCATGCACCCATGGATGGGTATATAGTCCTATATAGATATCTAGTATTTCTGAAATAATACATGGTATAAACTGTTTATCAGGAACCTTTGAGAGTGGGATTGGCAAATCCCCAGTTGTCCAATTTATAGAGGTTACTCTACACGATTTTCATCTTCGTCAAATACGAATTAAATTAGGAGAAGTATGCAATGTGAGATATCATGTGAATTAAGATTAATGAAAAAGAAAAAAAAGTTAGGATCGTATTTTCGTAAGTTTAAGTCTTCCGTTGTTTCTGTTTGTATCATATGTATATAAATTGAACAAGCTCGAGACACGGATGTTACAAACTCATACACGTGATCAAAGAGGCTTTTGTCTATGTATTTTCTGATTGCAGCTACCGCCTTACGACTATAATGACCCTAACTGTTAAATCTTAATTAAAGGTTTAATGTAAGGACTTAAATGCCATAATTAGATTCAGAGTTTGAATTCGAGTATTTTGACTGTAATCATGACTAGGTTATGAACAGTGCGTTCTACCGGATGATCTGCATTCTTGTGAATTAACCAGTAGAGCTAAAATGAGTAAAATGATTTTAGAGACATTATTTGACAATTCTGATGACAAATATGAGTACCGGGTATTTTGACAATCTCGTGAATAGTATTTTCTACCGGGTATTTTGTACCGCTGTTTAAGCAATCAGTAGAGTCCAGAAACAAATAATTGATGAAATGAGAATAAGAAATTCCAATATATGCCATACAAGTCAAAATGCACCCAATAATGATAAGTTTATAAGTTTTAAGTTTCGTAATCAAAAGACGTACAATTAGTGATTCACAGTGCATTTCGTCAAAAACGGTGCAGAAAACATACTGTGAATTATGAATATTATTCCTTAGAGAATAAAAATTAATGTAAATGAGCTCAGAAAAATAAAAATATGTCTGTAGCTTTAAGTTAGTTCTGGGTCAGTTTAAGTGAAAATACGCGAAAGAAAAACACCTGATAAAATACCACATGTGTATATATGTTTAAGTGACTTAAGAATCACTATTCACGCACATTTCTCTCTCCTTCTTCCCCTCCCAAACCAGCGGCTGCCATGGAGAAGAGGCTTAGGGTTTTCTTTTGTTTTCCTTTGATTTCTCTTTCAATCATCAACCAAAACATTTTGCCCATTACACAAAAGTCATAGGAAATCACCCAAGGAACCCATTCCACCCCTCTATTTGGGCTGATTTCGCTTGTGGAGGAAGTTCGTCCTCACCCCCTTTTCGTTTTACTATTCATCAAAGAGGAGAAATTGTATTGTTGATGGAGCTTTGTTTGGAGATGGTTCTCTAGGCTTTGTACAAGTGATTCGAGGTAATAAACCTCTATTTCTATGGCTTGATTTTGTGATTTAAGTCTTGAAAAAAAATTGAGAGCATGTTGGTGGGAGATAATTATAGTTTAAAAGTTGAATTGATGATGGATTGTTATGTGTTGGGTATAGAAATGTGGAATAAGCATATAAACATGTGTAAAATTGGAAAGAAAATCCATGGTGTGATACCTTATATGTTTCGGCCATCATAGGTGATGGGGAGGGTATTGTGCAAAATTATATTGTATGTCTTGGGAAGACTAATATGTTGGAGTAAGTGGAAATTTAGTGAATTAGTAAGGATGCTTAAGTGAGAGAAATCCTATGAATTATGTCCCCTATTTTCGGCCTTGTGGGGCTTTTAGAGGGGCTTGAGTTTCCAAAATTTAATTGGAACTTGGTGGATATATATGTGTGTGTGTGTGTGTGTGTGTGTGTGTGTGTATGTGTGTGTGTGTGTTAGTTGTTAAACTAAGTGAAGAAAGTGAAATGAAAAAGAAGAGAAAACCTTGGTTTCTCCCCTTGGATTTCGGCCTAGAAACTAATTTAGGGGTAGATTTTGTTACATTTTATTTTAATAAAATTTGTAGTCTCCAAGGTATGAATTTGATGAGTTAGAGAATTGTAATGACTTAAAAATTGTTGAAAGAAATCTCAGTTCCCTTTATGTGTACCCACGGCCTTATGGAGAAAAATGGCATGAAATAGGTTGGAAATCCTCTTGTGAGTACTTAGTTAATTTAGGGAACATTAACGATTATAAAACGGTCTTAACTTGTGTATTGGCATATGATTGGCAAAAACGTAAAGAAACGAAAGTAAACGATAAAATGTATGCCTTATATAAGAATCATGGCATTGGATCATTTTATTGATTTTGTTGTGGATTCTTCTCTAGATGTGCCTAGGGACTGAAAAGGATTGGAATCATATTGAAGCAATATAAGTAATTTGTGCCACAAGTAAGCGTATTGGTAAAGCTTCAAGAGGTAAGCTCTATGTTTAAGGAGTCTTTTCCTACTTGAGTGCTCCACCATGGTTAGTGAACTATGGTTGGACTGTATGACTGTTGTTTGGATACTTTGTATAGATGCATTCATATAGAGTTATTTAATAACATGATATGACTAGTTCTGATATGATTTCTGTATTGATGTATGGTACACTGACGTCTTCTTGGGGGTTTCCCTGAGATTGACGGTGCACGCCTCTGATATGACATGGATATATGCTTTGTTCTGTTATGATATCTGTTATATGTGCATTTGTATACTCTGTATCTAACTTTCATGCAGGAGTGAGCCCATGGGTATGGAGAATTCTCTATAAACCTGGAGCTTATTGAGATTTGTTATCTCACCCCTCTTTAGGGACATCATTTCAGGTTCTCATATCCTCGGTGAGCCCTCACTAGGCAGGGACGCGACCCGTGGCTGAGGCATTCGACGGACCAGATCTTGAGTAGTTGTAAGCTACTTCTCTTTTGGAGTGTATCATGTTATTTAGTATCTCAGTATTTTGTGGATCATGATGTCTGATCCTTTACTTCGTATATGGCCTATATATGTTTTTTTGTACATGTCTTTCAATTTGATGCATGTACATCTGGTATTCAGGCATGTTGATATGACTATGTAGTATTCAGTTATGTTTATGTATTAGATTGCATGCTGTTAGACTAGTGGCACGGAGCCAAGCTATGCATGTGCCCATGGATCGGTATATGATTATATTTGGATGTCTGGTACTTCTGGATTTATAAGTTGTTTAAACTGCCTATCAAGAACTCTTGAGAGTGAGACTGGAAAATACCCAGTTATCCGATTTACAGAGGTTACTCTGTCCGATTTTCATTTCCGCCGAATAAGAATTAAACTAGAAAAAGAAAAAGAATAAGTTAGCTCGTATTTTCGTAAGTAAGTCTTCCGCTGTTTCTGTTTGTATCATATGCATGTTAATTGAACCGGCTCGAGACGGGGATGTTACAATGACTCAGGATCTCCCATTCCTTATCGGTTTTGCCTGCCGGTCTCATATCAAGGACAATGGCAAAACGGGTCAGCCTGCCCCGCCGCTAACCCGCCAAAAACGGGTTAGCCTGCCCCGCCTCGTATTTTGATATGGGTTGAAAATCCCAACTCACACCGTTTTGTGGTGAGTTGGCAGGTCAACCCGCCTAAAAATAAAAATAATTAAAAATTAAAAATAAATTATATTTTATTAATTTTATAATATTTCTTAATTTCATTTTACAATTCCTTTAGTTTTTTTCCGATCTCAAACCTAAAAGTATACTAATATTTAGTTAAATATTTTTTAATTGCCTCAATATATAGATAACCTTTGTAATAAATAAAATTTTTCTTCTTTATTTTTTCTAGGGGAGCAGTAAAATAAAAAAACAAATCATATCACAAAAACTTAGTGACAAGTAAAATACTACCTATTAGTAAAAAAAAATGACCTGCAGGCCAACCCGCCCCGACCCACCGCCAACCCATTTTAAGCGGGGCGGTTGAGGTGGGTTGAAAAGTATAACACCTCACATTCTAAATTAAGTAATTAAAGTATTAAGTGAGTAATTAAGTGATGGATTAGTGAAAATCCCAAAGATTAGGCCAAAATACAAAGAAAGGGCAAAACGGTAATTAGCCAACACGCGACCCTAGGAAGATAAAAATTGAGCAGAATGTCTCAGATGATAAAAATAAGCCTGGAAATGGATTCAGAACGAAAAATTGAGTGGATAGGCCAGTTTCAGAAAAATCAGTGAATAGTGTTTTTCGCGGGTAAAAATACCGCAGTAAGATTGCACTGTTAAACGTGCCAGTGAAATTTTGAGCTCTAGGTTTCAAATATGATTTATAAATGGTCTATAGAAATAGGAAATATGATTTCTGATAATATTTGATGAATTTAAGTCAATTTGTGGAAGTGTGCCAACGGCGCGCGCTGTAGCTTAAAGCAGTTTTTCTCCGAACAACCGGAAAAACCCGGATTCATTTGAGTAAGTATAATTAAAGGAGTTTAGTTAATATTAAAAATTAGAAATTCTAAATAGGTTTTGAATTTGTGGACGTTTAGTGCAGATCGGAGGGAAATTCGGATGAGTTTTAAATCACGTGGGACCCGCTCCCACTTTAGTAACTTAAAAGTACCTAAACCTTACTATTCGTCATCACTCACCCTCTTTCTCTCTCCCTTCTTGTGCGACAACCCCCTCCCCCTTTCTCCTCCATGGAAGTTTTTTCTCCTCCTTGAAAACCAACCAAAACTTAACCAAAATCAACAAACTTGGACTTGAATTCCATTGGAAAATACGTCCTGAATCCATTGGTGGCCTTGTTTAACCTTAAAAGTGTGTGTCTGAGGAGATCTCCCCCCCGCGGTTTTCAAGTGGAAAAGGGTGACGTACCATGGTGATTTCAAGTGCTCCAATGGTGGAGTATACTTAGGTGGAGCCATATACCTTGCATTTGGGTGAGTTATTTCAACATTTCATTGGTTGATTTTTGGATTTGGATTTTTGACCCTAAAGAGGGATTTTGTGATGTGTTGTGTTAGAGAGCTCAAATGGAAAATTTCTATTAGATGATATTGCCTTAGAATGATGTATTAATGCTAGAAATGCAATGAAAATTTTAAGTGAAAAATTATGATTTTTAACTTAGGAAAAATTTGAGGTCATGACTTGGATTTTTGAATTTTGTGTTGATGTGTTGTATGGTGAATTGTAGTGTGGATATATGATGATATGAAGTGATTGTGTGAGGTGTGGGATCATAGGAATTGATTGAAAAATTCTTGGTTTGGATATGTTGAGAATTCGGCCATTTGAGGTAAAAATGAGGAAATGATGCTTTGGGAAATTTTAGTGATGTGTTGTGTGTTGAAAAGGTAATTAGTAGGGTTGTGTGGTGATTGGCATGTGGAAGGATCAATGCAAAAACAATAAGTGGTGAAATTGGCCTAATGTCCCTAGAGTGAAATATTTCGCAAAACGATGCGTAAAAGTCGTAAAATAGAAAAACGACGATTGAACTAGCCTTTTAGTAACCTAAGGAAGTGTAATAAAATGAGAAAGAAAATTTAGAAAAATAAATCCTAAAATAACACTATGTTGGCCGAACCATCCAAGGGGTGGGGAGGATTTTTGACGTTTTCGCGTTTTGTCATAATTTGACTGAAACTGACGGTTATACATGGTTGTATAGGTTGCCGTACGTGGATTTAAACCCGGAACAGTGGACTGCCCTTGGTCTTGGACCAAGTGGATTGAGGTAAGTGACTTGGTTAACACATGTTAATGTGAAAATTCATGTGTTGTTTGAAGTTCTAAGTGTGTGGAATTGTCCTCTGTGTAGGCATTCCTTGTGTATCAAGCTGTGAGTGGAGCTGCTGCGGAGCTCAGTGGACGGATAAATAAGGTAACCTCTTGGTACTGGGGCTTGTTCCCCTTTTCTGTTCCACCTTGCCAGTTGATGGCAACGGTAGGAAGTGTGTATGAGTAGTGTAGAACAGCATAAACATGCATTAGCATTTGTGAGGGTACTATATGTACCGGATCACTGGCCAGTAGATAGTTTAGCCTTCGGGCAAGTTTCCGGACTTCCACTGGATAGGTCTCCGAGAGGGAGTTCCAGTTGACCCAGGGTCGTGGTGTGTTATCCGGATAGGAGCACACTAGGGAGTCTCGGGTGTATATGGTTGGAAGGGGTACCTTGGTGGGTTATTCTTGGAACACACCAGGGGTAGTACCCATAGGCTTATAGCCGAGGACATGGCGTGGTATTGGTAGCTAACATTCCCGCATGTCGTAGTTGTTTTCTAATAATACCCCACTTTCTCTAAATCCCTTGCTTTATCCCGTTTTATAGTAGTGTTGTTTTATACTATTGATATACATCGAAGTGAACCATTGGGCGGATTTTTCTCCAGAACCTCTTGGTTACTGAGATATATTCGTATATCTCACCCCGTCTCGGGGCATTTATTTCAAGAGGTAGCAGTGGACATGGAGCAGTGGGCAAGAAGCCTGCATGATGATGAGTGGAGCAGTTACCATGTTTTGCTTTTTGGTGGCCACTTGGCCTAGGCTAGACTTAGAGCATGAACATCTATATGTATGTAGGAGGAGTCCATTAGCATTATGTTCATGTTATTTTGGCTAAGTTTAGCAATCATGTCATTTTAGTTTATGATTTCATTTGTCAATTAAAGTTGTGATATGTGGATAATTATAATTTATAGTTAAAGTTGTAAGTGTAATTGTAAGGCAATATTGTAAATGTACCATGGATGTATACTTATTGTGATGGAAGGGCTTTAGGCCTATTTTAGGTTTATGATTATCTGTATGACGAAATATGCATGAAATTGAAGTTGGTGATTGAAACTATAAAAGGTTTTAAAGTGAACTGTTTATGTTTTAAGTATAACTGGATTGGGTTGTAAGTGCCCCAAGGCGTTGTTGGTCCTTGTGTGTGCCACCCATTGATGGATTTTAGGTACATTTGTGGTGCTAAACAGCTTATGTAAATTTGGGGATTTTAGGAAATACAAAGGAAACTCTGGCGAATTTTCTGTAGAATTGGCAAATTTTGGGTGAACTTCGGGAGAACATATCTCCCTCCATAGTGGTCCGATTGGGACGTGCCATACGCCATTTTGAAGCTTAATATGTCCCCTACGTCGTGTCAAAATCTTAGAATTTTTTGTGATGTTCGCAGCCCTATGGTGGCCGATTGCACACACTGCCCTGTACATGGGGTCTGTTTTGGGAAATTGATTCCTGCTTCATTCCTTGGTTAAATTAAGCATAGGGTATATCAAATCGAAGATTGAGGTGTCTAGTTTATGGTGTAAAATTTTGAGGGACATTGGACTAGTAGTTAAGTGCAGAAAATTCTGTGAGTAATGGACGTTTGTGCTGTTCGGAGTTGGTTGGCAACGTTGCCTGTCCACCTTCAAACGGCGATAACCGGGCTAATGAGCTCGGAATCGAGTGTGTGATAGCTTGTTAGAAAGATAATTGAATAAGGAAAAAGAATAACCTGAAGTCTAGGTCTGGATTTTTATCTTGTGTTCGTAGAAAATTAATTAGTGAATCTTGTTAAGTTGGGTAAAAACGTAAAAGTGAGGAATTGGCTAAGTGGATTTATGGGAACCCCTTAGTGTCTTATATGTAGTAAAGTAAATTGTATAAATAGTTTAAGTAAGTCTTCCACTAGTGTCTCAGTTACAATCACAGTTTTTAATTATTACGCTTTTTATATTTTAACTGTTCGCGTAATAATCGGAAAAAGTTTATTCGCATTTTTACAAATGAATTGTTGCGATTGTAACTGCGCTTAATATCATAATTAATGTTAACAATACCGGTGTATAACGGGCTGTTACAAAAAGTGTAACCCAACCCACCTCGTTTTGGCGGGTTGACCCGTCAGGTTCAACCCAAATTGCCACCTCTAGCAGTAAAGATGATCTTCCATCATCGATCTCCAATAGGTGAAATTGTCTGCGGTCAACTTGAACATATCTCTATGATGGGTTATACCACTGGTCTCCATCTCTTCTCCCTCATAACTCGTCGAACTCGGGCTCTGACACCACTGTTGGGAACTCGGTTCCCTCAACTCAGCTAAGAAGCCTTTTCGAGGAAGTCAATCAACAAGATCCTGGATCTCGGATCTCGGCAATCTTACCTCGGCCTTGAACTTTTCACCAGGTCGGGCAGCGCTGCGGAAAAACAAAAATATAAAGGGGAGAGAGAGAAAGAGAACCCAATCAGTTTTAACGTGGAAAAACCTTCTCTAATGAAGAAGTAAAAAATCCACGAGACCTAATCCAGTTCAAATATCCACTATGAAAATAATTGATACAAAGAATCAAAATTCATCAAAGTGATGGTTAACACAATCTCTCCAACAATGATGATAATCAAATCTCCCTAGAGATGTTTGATTCAAACTCTCTTTAGAGATCTCTCAAATAATTTGCTCTCAATATTCTTACCTAGCCACCATCCACAACTAATGAATATATAGAGGAAGTGAAATCTAGGGTTAGGATTTTTAGGAAACCCCTCAATGAGCTTGAGTTTAGCATTAAAGGAGGAAGTCATGTCATCAATACTTTTCATCTTCAAAACCAACTGCGGTTCATAACCAGATATAGTTTTACGGTACTACAAAATATTTTGATGTTTGTTTGAAGACTCAATCTGTTAGCTACAAACTCTATAGAACCCTTCTCGAGGAATGGACTTCTAGCATGTGGAGCAAAAATAATTGTGAATTAATTCAGAGGACACGAAAACCTTGGACTGGTCTAAAAGGTCAATTTTATGATCAACAACTTGACCAATCTTCAAACTTCTATGGCTGTTGGAATGTTGCGAAGCATATTCGTGAACAACTTAATTTGGATACATATTATATAGCTGTTGATAATACTGCATTAGAAGAATTGTCTAATGTAGCTATTGAAGCCTTGGTGAGTTGGTGTGGAATGTTCAAGGAGTTGCGGCAGTTTTCGTGATCTTCTTCATGCAAGACCTCTAGTTAAAAATGAGGATACAGACGTCAATATATGTGTTGGGAGAAGGATATTTGAGGAAAGGAAAATTTTAGAAAGATTTAGAGAAAAAGAACACTTTATTTTTACTCAACTTTTTTTTCTTTTGACTTGATAAGGGTGGAAAACATACCTATTTATAGTAGTGGCACCTCTTTATCCAACTGCTAGGATTGTGCCAACATAATTTCATCTAAGGACTACAAATCATTCTTTAGAATTCTCCACAATCTCCTAGCCTAGACATTAACTATGACAAGTGACTAAAGTGTCATTGTTGACAAAGAAAATTACCAAACTAACACGCTAACAGTAAATTTTGCCAAAATGTCACGTGGCATATTTCGCTATATTGTGTAGCGAAATATGTGTGCAAATAATTCGCTATACAGTGTAGCGAAATATGCCACGTCAGAACCAAAAATGCCACATGTCAAATTTTGAGAAATTCGCTACCCTATGTAGCGAATTTCTCAAAATTTAATATGTGATATTTTTGATTCTGTACGTCCTGACGTGACATCTTTCGCTACACTGTGTAGCAAATTATTTATAGACATATTTCGCTACACAGTGTAGCGAAATATGTCACGTATCATTTTGGCTAAATTTACTATTTGCGTGGTAGTCTGATAATTTCTTTATCAACCCTGGTAAAATAATCAGTGTTCCCAACAAATCTCTAGAACTCTCGCCGAGTAAACTATTCTAAAAATTGGGCTAAACAACTCTTAAAGGTTATTGTAAAAGTTGGGCCAAATAACCATTAGGTCCAATTGATCCAAATCAAGTTTATTATTCAATAGGATGGTGCCGATTACATTTGTGCATTTGCACAGACAAATGGTAGCCATTTCAGTTGATAAAAAACACCTTGATGCTTCTTAGACTGCTATGGTCATTTTAATTGCTTTATGATCGCTCATACAAAATTATGCGTCTTGCATAAGTGGATCTCTACATTTCAAGTAGTGGGATCGGGGGAGAGGATCTTTAGCTAGCTGAACTTCACCTTGAGGACAAGGTAGATCTTTTTAGAAATACACCACTGGTATCAAGGGTGCAAGGAAGGGGCACAGGAAAACTGTAATGCCCCGTCTGCAGCCGGTTAATTAACATTCATATGATAGTAAGCGTGGCATGCTCAACTTAATTAATGCGGAAGCTAACTAAATAAATTTTATCTTTTTCCTTATGTATTGCAACCTTTTTACTTCAATGGCCAAAATAAAACGGACAGCATTTCCTCTGTATTTTGGACTATTAGGGATAATTCCCTCTATGATAAGTTCCACCTGATTGATAGTTTAATATAATCCAGACATATAGCATATTATCTAGCCATCCATGGCATAGGCTATCTCAATATCACACTGTCTCAAAATAATGTTCATGATGTTACTTATATAATTACATCAAATAAACAAAAGAGATGCAATTAAATAAGTAACATAGACCTGAGCATGCATAACTAACAGCATATATAAACTATCGACATGGCATAGACATCTCCTATGCTCTCAAAAATACATGGCATGTACAACTCAAAATATGGTATGTCAGGTACAAATCTAAGTATCCACAAGACCCTGACAATCATGTCAAGTAATATCTCTCATCTGGCCTCTTGCCACGCGATGCCTCGGCACCCTCAGCTCCTGTACCTGAAATGGTGATCCCCATAACACGGGGTGAGATAATATAATTACCTCAGTAAGCTAGGGACCCTTGGAGGACTCCTCCACCCCTAAGCTCACTTCTGGTATAAACACAATATAAAAATCCATGCATGCATCAGAATATGTATGACAATGCAGTGTGCAATAATATAATCCTACTGGCCAGAGAATATAACAAGTATGTATTACGCAAGGAATCACCGTCTTGTAACATACCGTATGAGGAAACACCGTCTCATACTATGCATAAGGAAACACCGTCTTATGCCTCACACAAGGAAACACCGTCTTGTGTGGCACACAAACATGCATACATATACATGCAACATATAACAATTTATTTTCAACATACCATATCAAACTACCATCCTCCCTCGGAGTCTGGTGGAACAAACGGGGGATTAACCCCAAGGACCAAAAGCTTACCTCGCGAGCAAAGTCCTTCAATAATTCTCGGGTCCAGAGATTCACAACCACGATCACAACCTAGTTCCAAAAATGTGAATACAATTAGCATATCACTAATCTATCACAATCATTAAACATTCTCTTTGTTTATTCACTTGATTTATGCCCTAATCAATTTCTTAATGGTCCACATTGATTTCTTAAAACTACTAAGGGTTTGGATCATAAATTGCGAAAGCCTTTTTCTATGACCACCCATGAAATTTGCGATGGAAATGCACTTATTCGTTGCACAAATTGCGATGGATATTGCGTGATGGATATTGCGATGGGAAAATATCCACCGAAAATTGCAACGAACTTTGCGACGGAGAAGTAATTGCGACGGAAACGGAGCTAAAGTACCGTCTTAACAGAGCAGTCGCAAATACCGTCGCATTATCGTCATAAACACCGTCTCAAATTGTGACGGAAACATATTCCATGGCAAATTTGAATAAATTGCGACGGCTTTTTGCAATGGAATATTTTACGACGGGTATATCCATTGCAAATCTTGGGAAAGTAAATTTTCGACCGAAGTTCGAATAAACCCGTCGCAGATTGAGATGGATTTTGCGAAGGTAAATCTGGTTATAGCTTGCGATGGATTTCGCAATGGCTTTCGAATAAATATTGTAATTGCACATTTTTTTCAAATTTATGAATGCCTCTGTATTTTGCAATGGAAATCGTTTCTATCGCAAACTACGACGGTTTTTGCAACGGATTTTATACTGTAGAAAATGGGAAAATTAATTGGATATCTGCGACGGAAATTGCGATGACTTTCAGATATATATTGAAATTGGGCATATTTCCAAATTTCAAAATTTAAATATGCCTCTCTTTTTGCGATGGAATCTGTTTCCATCGCAATCTGCGACGGATTTCGCAATGGCTTTATGATAAATATTGTAGTTACGTTTTTTTGTTTTTAAAATTTAAAAATGTCTCTCTTTTTTGCGATGGAATTCGTTTCCATCACAAATTGCAACGGGTTTTGCAATCAATTTCCTATACTAGAAAATGGGTAAATTGATTAAATACATGCGACGGAATTTGCGATGGCTTTCGAATATATATATATATATATATATATATATATTGAAACGCGCAGTTTTCAAATTTCAAAATTAAAAAATGCCTCTCCTTTTTGCGATGGAATCCGTTTCCATCGCAATCGGCGACGGAATTTCGGATGGCTTTCAGGAATATATTGAGTACGCGAATTTTTTCAAATTTTGAAATGGAAAAATGCCTCTCTTTTTTGCAATGGAATCTGTTTCCATCGCAAACTGCGACGGGATTTGCGATGGCTTTCGGATATATATTGAAATTGCACATTTTCTAAAAAAAAATTCCTTTTTTGATAAACTATTTTTTCAAATTTCAAATAGTGATAACCGGAGCAGTTTATTGTATAAAAATTAAAGCTTTCGGTGTCTAGTTTATTATATAAAAATTTGAGAGCAATTGGTTGAGTGGTTTGTTCAAAATCGCGAATAAGAACTTTATGGAGCGTGTGATACGTTTTTGGAAAGGTAATTGAGTCTAAAATAACATACTAAAATATGAAAGACGTGTAACAACTATTGTACGCACAATGTCCAAATGACTGAACCATGTTCTTTTATGTAAAAGTCCTATTTTGAGTTGCTGACAGTGTTGCTTGTCCAACTTCAAACGGTGATAACTGGAGTGAATGAGAACTTTATGAAGTGTGTGATACCTTATTGGAAAGGTAATTGAGTCTAGAATCACATACTAGACTATGAGAGGCTTGTAACAACTATTTTACGCGAAGTGTGAATATGACTGATCCACGTTCACTTATGTAATAAAAGCCTTGTTAATTTTGGGTTGGCTGGGATTGTTGCTCGTCCAACTTGAAAGGATATAACCAGAACGAATGAGAACTTTATGGAACATGTGATACCTTCATAAATAAAGGTAATTGAGTCTAGAATCACATACTAAACTATGAGAGGCTTGTAACAACTATTTTACGCAGAGTGTCCAAATGACTGAACCATGTTCATTTATTTAAAAGCCTGTTTTAGGTTCGCTGACAGTGTTGCTCGTCCAACTTTAAACGGTGATAACCGGAGCGAATGAGAATTTTATGTAGCTTGTGATACTAAAAAAAATGTCTTTGGATGCCGAGGAGCAGGTTGGAAAGGCTTATGCGTGTGCTGGTGAACTACAAAATCGGTTATGTTAGGCTTAATTATTAAAAAATTAAATTATTTCGTGTATAAATGAGATATGTGCTACTGGGTCTTTTCGTTTGATAATTAGTTTTTGTGCACATGTTTCTTCTCTTATTTGTCTATTTATCTTCTTATATTCTCAAGTTGTTCTTCTATTGTATGAACATGTAATATTTTTCTTTTTTTTGTAGCTTTGTTGTAGAACAAAGCTGATTGGATGATTTGGAATCACTAAGATATATACTTATGTAATTTCTCAGAGGAAGGTAAGGCATTCTTCTTTATTTTCTACAAGTATTTCTCCATAATCCAATATCATGAATGATATGATATAATAAAATGTCTTAACTTTTAAATGACTAAATATTTATGTTTAGCCTTCCTTATCTGTGCTCTTTGGACACCATCTCAAAATTCACACGGTAAAAAGATAAGTGGTGTTTGCAAGAGCGAGATGAGTAAAAAGATAAGTGGTGTTTGCTACAACTATTTACTTGGCTGAAGATGACGTTGGACATTCTGTTGAGTTGTATATTTTTTATAATTGGAAACATTTAATTTCTGATTTGATTGACCATTTTATGTAGCAATTAAAGGGAATCCGTTACATGGAGTGATTGTAGGGATTATGTGGAGAGATTTTAGGAGTTTTAATTTTTTGATCAAATGTAATTTTTCCTTGATTTATGTCTGATTTGTAGCCGTGATTTATGTCTGATTTGTAACTCTTGGACTTTGTATATAATGATCTCTATTAAGGTAGAAGAAATACAAATGAATTACTATTTTATAGAGTTCTTTGATTTCTAACCCATTATTATAGAAACTAATGGAATTTTAAAAGTCGTTAAAAGGAACAGAACCACTAATTATTAATTATACCTACTAGGATTAATTAATTTTTTCTTCTAAAAATAATAATATTTATATTTACGAAAAAGTATTTATTAAATCATTTAAAATACCTAAAAGTGAAACAATTATAATTTTATTCTATTTCATTTAATGTAATATGCATTAAGTAATATAAAGTAATTTTGTAACGTTTTTATATAAAAAGTATTTTCTTCTAACAATTTTTAACATTTTTGTTCTTTGGAAGTTATTATCAGATATTGACTCTATTCTTTTATTTGAAAATTTTTAATTCCTTCTTTTATTTGCCATTAATACATTGGAAATTCCAAGAAGAATAAATCAAATGTGAGCGGGTGTGCTGGAAAAACGTTTCAGCAACCAAAATAGGCAATAAATTTTAAAACTTACATGACTATAAATAATACTTATTGCACAATAATAAAATTTGGGTTTTATTAATCTTATGTTTTAGGAGAGTAGTTCTCTCCTACCATAGAGATAATCATGGGTGGGGCCCACTCATTTATAAAAAAATAAAATTTTGAAAATTAAACTACACGAAAATCAATTGGTGTGTAGTAAAATTTTTTATCTTATGTTGCATAAGAATAATATTTCCCATAAAATTTATATCTTCTTTATTGGCAGATATGTTTGAATTAAAATGTAGATATATACGACGGTAGATTGAATTAATTTTAAAAATCATTAGCAACTCAAATATTTATTACTTTATTATTCAAGTAATAAAAAACATATAATAGAGTTTTAAATTTTTAATTTTAATATAATTTGTATAAAAATAATATAATTTTAAAAAATGTATTGTATAAATTTAATAATATATACATCTTTAAATTCCTTAATTATATATAAATATATTAATAAATAAAATAAATTTTATGTTAACTTGATACTGATCTAAGTTCCTTGCCCTAAGTTCCTTTTCGTTCCTTGCCTTCGTTCCTTGCCGCCTTCGTTCCTCTTAAGTTCCTTGCCCTAAGTTCCTTTTCGTTCCTTGCCTTCGTTCCTTGCCGCCTTCGTTCCTCTTAAGTTCCTTGCCTTCGTTCCTTGCCGCCTTCGTTCCTCTCTTTTATAATGTGAAGATCTGACGGGAGATACCTGATTGAGGTAACATCTTAGGATACCATATGAAATAGTTGCTGTTATTAATTTTTTTTTCCCTGTTTTATTGTGCCACAAAATCTTTAAAGAGTTTGACTCAAGATGATATTGTATACTTCCAGACAGAAGAAAATGGATCTCCTGTTTTAGAAGTCAAAGCAACGTATGTGAAAGATCACTATTTTAGAGTTGAAGCTGACGGTGTAATAAAAGATGTTAACCTAGCAGTTTACACAAAGGTATTTGTCTTCTGCTGAGAAGATGATTTTAGAGTATTTTGTGGATTGATTTGGTGAAATATTTTGGTGCTGCATGTATCCTTCTTGATTGTCAAATAAAATTCTTAATAAAGCAAAAGGGTATCTCATCTTTGCTATCTTTCTTATTGAAAGCTTTAATTGTCATCCGAATCCTCCATGATTATTGAAAAGAGGAAACACGGAAAAAGAAAGAAAGATGGTGTTCAAGTTTTATGGCCATACAATTGACAGTAATGTCTAATCAGAAAAATCAAATGATTGTGGAAGCCAAGCCAAAGGAACCACTTGAAATTTTCTGATGATAATATGATCAAATGATTGTGGAAGCTTTTGATGTAGCATATCTTTTGGATATGATATTATTATGTACTTTGTGTTGCTTTTGATGTGTCTTTATAAAGAAAATTGTTTTTTTTAACAGTTTAGGTTTGTTTGTAACGGATGGGAGTTTATAAAGCACCACAAATGATTTTCAAGTAACGTGTCCATATCATGTTTTTGGGTTGACATGGTTTCTGTATGAATATTTCAGTTTTGTTACACAGGCTGCTGGAAATGGTCACTGGTTCATATAGTCCATGTATAACATATGTTGCAGCTGCAATTGGTGACCGTACATATAAAATGTTAGAGAAAGTTTCTCAAGTTTTTATTCTTTGGTTAATATTTTTACATAAAAGTTCTTTCGTTAAGACTTATTAGTTCTCTTCATTAAGAAAAAAAACTTGAAACCTATGATCAAGTTTCCTTTTGGACTTCCAAACTTACATGTTGCTCTATGATCAAGTTTCCTTTTGTGTAACATCCCACTGCAGTTACTTTAACATTAGTATGGATTTAATATTGAGTAACAGGTGTTATGAATAATTTTATATAGCAACAAATAGAAAGATAAAAATAATTGTTTATCAATTAGGGAGATGGACCCAAGTCCATGTGTTGGCCGAAGTCCATAGGCTTAGGGAATGAATTAGATTGCTCCTTTTCTCATCTTAAGAATTCCACCAAGATAGCCTTTCAATCTCCTCGTGATATGAACCCCACCTTCCCTCCTCTGTGCGCCTAGGGTAGTGGTAAAGGAAACAAACAAAAAATAATTACTTGCTTTATCAAACACAAACCAGCTTTTGCATGTCCCCTAGCCTGCCTTTGGTTTGCATGCACGCCACTTGTTTGTTGTCTTGTTATCAACTTTACATGTTAGCCAAGTGCCTCATTATGCTCCAACCTCCTACATATGTGTCGCATGCTCCTCCCATTCCCTGCATGTCCGCCACCTAATCCCCTTTTCCCTTTGCATGTGCGACACTTGCCCCATGTATTTTATTGCATGGAAGACACTTGTGTTCCCTCCCTTGAGCAAGCACGCCACTTGTGTGCTTGGAGCATTCTGAATTGTTGTTGTCTTGATTTGCATAGTGCCACCTTATGCTCCAAACCGTTTGCATGTGTGACACATACTCCTCACTTTCCAATTGCATGTCCGCCACTTGCATTACCATGGGACCCTTGGAATTTTATTATGTTCGGCCAAGACTTTTAGTATACCAACAAGCCACACTTGAATAGCACTTAACCAATGTTCCATCCCTCCACTCTCAAACCGCAAGCATGCGCATTGGAGGAAACATCATTGAGTTCACCTCTTCCTCTCGTCTTCCCTCACACATTCGGCCAAGCATCAAGCCACAAAGCTTTCATGCATCTACATTCCTCTTCTCTGTCAAGCCACAAGTTCTATGTATAAGTGACAAGCAACCTAGCATCCTTTCTCCAGCCGAGCCTCTAACACCAAAGAGCTGAGAATCTGTTCCTTGGAGAGTAGATAAAGCCTCTTGTATGTCGCTGAATCCATGAGCTCCTTGAGCAGGGAGAAAATTTACTTAGCACTTTTCCTTCTCTCTTTCTTATTGGCCGAACCACACATAGCAACAAGGTAAGGTACCCATCATTTCCTTGTTCATTCACACCTCACTCGGTTTAATGGAACTGTTCTCTGTTGCATGTATTAGAATCTGGGACCTTGGAGTATTAGGAGCTTTAGAGTGCAGTTCATTTTCCTTGGCTATTACCCCCTTTGGACCGATGGATGATTTTGAGTACTCCCAAGGAGGTAAGTCGAATCTTAAGTCTTCTTTTCCCTCCACTGGTCAGCCGTGCATGTGTCTTCTAGGGGTAAAATTTGTATTCTGCTCTCTTGTCACTTCTCTTTTGGATAGTCCTAGTTTTAGTGCATGCAAGTTTAAAAGTGGTAACTTGGGAAAGTAGAATGTGACTCATCTGAGTTCAGGACTGTCCACATAATTAGAAGCAACTTGATGAACCCTGGATGTGTTTTAATTTGATTAATCAACATGTTAAAGGAAACCACACGTGTATATATGTGCAGAAGATGATTTTGTGATGAACATAAATTAGGAACACCTAGACTCTGCCTAAACCGAATCTGCCTTGGGGTGAAACCTTAGAATTTTCGCTGTGCATGTTGTTTTAAATTTAGATGAAGGCAGAAAATTTAGTTCCCTATGTAAACCATGAAAACCGATTCTGGACCTTTTTGTGTCTCAAGCTTTAACCGAATTGAAAGAAATTGGCAGCATGTTTAGGGTCCTCTTAGCGCAACATAGCCTTAATGGGTAGCATGTGCACTATAAAAATTCTGGATCTTTATTAATGTTAAGGGACCGAACCTGTATGTGTTTGGTGACGCACTAGAAGCATGGTAAAGTGAATAAAATTCTGACTTGTACCGCATGAATTTAGGTGCTCAAATTCTGAATTGTTAATTGAAGGGCTGTGTTATGTTGAAAACTGGTTTTTCGGAGCATCTTAAATTTTGTCGTTCCGGGGCTACGGACCTTCAAATGAGACATAATTTATATGCACGCGAAGCCCCGGGAATGTACTTTCAAACTGTGCAGGTTTCATTTTTATACGAAATCTGTACGAATTTTAATAAGCTTCGCCTTACAGCCTGTTTTCCAGAAAACGGACAGAATTCGCAAGCAACTTACGTGTTCTGTTCCGTGGGGCTATTCACCTCCGAATCGCGCATAATTTATATGTACGCGACGCCCCGGATGTCTAGTTTTTCAGAAGCTTGGAATTTTTTTTATCGGAGCTGAACTCGATTTTATACAGATTTTATAAGGCAGCAAGGTTTTCAGAAAACTATAAGAAATTCAGCAAATGGTTTTATCATTGAAATTTGCTATGTTTGATAAACGATTTCATCTTTCTCAAATTATTTCTATGAGAATCAAATCTGGACATTTTCTTTCAAGTTCAACTTTAATTGTTATTCGACAAAGATCCTTTTATTGAGTCATATACCGCTGCGACTCTAATACGATTTAGCAAACAACCCTCTTGGATGCATACAAGAGTGGGTGTTACAATATGTGTGTTATGTGCAGGTTAGTTTAGAAATAGTAGCCCACTTATTTTTGCATTGTGAAGCTGCTAACTTTTTTGGAATAACCTGTTTGGGGCTCTTGGCTAACACTGGATGTCTCCTTTCAGTTTTAGTACTTCCTCATTATAAATTTTAAAGATTTTGGCAGAAATACAGAAACTAAGTTTCTATGTGTGCAGTGTTGGCAATTCTCTGGTGTATTTGGTTAGATGGTTTTTTTAGGGTGTCTTTGCTCTTACATTGAGAATGAGATATGATTGTGTTATGGCTTTTCTTTGATGCTCCACTCTTGGCTGAGCATTTCTGTGTTGATATGCGAAGAAACTGAACAACTTTGTTAAATTTTTGACCCACTCTGGCTCACTGTTTTATTTTTATTTTTTTATTTTTTTTGGTGGATTTTTTATATTACAGCATTGAGAGAAGCTCAGAAGAAGAAGTACTTACCTTTCACTCTTCGTCAAGGAAGACAAACGCTATTAGAAGACACCTTACCACTTACCAAGTATCAGGTACCTTTTATGTTTCTGCTTTGGTTCAATTTTCTGTAATATACCTTTTTTATTAAGGGCTGGAATTTTTATTATTATTTTTAAATGCTTCTGGAAAAGTTGATCTTATTGCTTGGTGGATGTTGTGCAAATGTTGGGGTTACGCTTGATGTGAGTGAAAGTGGAAAGAGTTGTTTGTGTTAATTGGGTGGGTCAATTTTTAGAGATGTTATTAAAGTATAAAGTGATTCATTTGTCTTCTCCTAATGGTTCACACTCACGAATTTAATTCCATTCGGTAAGCAATCCAATTTTTTTTTAAGCAAAATAGTTGAGATTTTGTATATCTAAAGTGTTGTTTACATAACATTTTCACTGCACAGAAACACCATTCATCATGTTCACAGAATCTGAACAGCAACCGAAAATCTATGAACTACTGCTAAATTGATTCATCAAAGCAAGCATGGGTGAACACTTAAGACAGAAAGCGGTGAGAGGTTCTAACAATAAATACAATCTTTAAAATGAGTCACATTATGAATTCTATAAATTCAATGCTTAAGTTTTTAAGTGTTATACATCACACCCAAAATTTGATGCAGTAACAAAAGCCCAAAAGTGTTGTTATATATCAGACAGATATCACTCAAAGGGTCAAATAACATAATGTAAGAAAACAACTAGAGCCATACATAGAGATTGAGTAGCAGTTAATCTTGCCCGAGGATCCTTTACCAACAATTTCTTCACAAAATCTTTTGCAATTATTATAGTTTTTAATGCAGAAACAACTTGTTATTGTAAAATGCATATATCAAGCACTTATTAGTGTTAACAAAAAACAACATTAAAACAAATTCTTCTGTCAAAACTCAAAATCAAGAGGACATGAAAGTAATTCGTATTATTATGTCATTAAGAAACAAGAACAGATAACGAATCCGACATAAATTGGGAAATCAGAAGAGAACATAATAATAATGTACCATACCTCCCTGAAGATACCATACTCAGTCTTATCCCAAAATGGGCGTTTCCCACATAGCAATATGTATGTAATAACACCAATACTCCACACATATGATTGAGGGCCTGACTTGCGTTTTAGCACTTCGGGTGCAACATGTGAGTGCCAACAATATCATGAAACTTCTTTCCTGCAGTTTTTTTTTTTTTTTTACCAAAGATAGAGAGCTAGAATTGTCAAATAAAGATTGCAAGAATATGTCTGATACAAAAGAGGGAAAAAAGAAAAAAATCAATCATGAAAATAAAGATTTTTCCTCACCAGGTTTTATGAAATCTGACAAGCCAAAATCTGTAGCCTTCAAATGTGAATCTACTTTGGTTGATTTGAAAAGAAAATTCTGCATCCAAAATAGCATTTAATAGCATAGATCCCATTTCACTCAAATTTGCCAGATAAACCAATGGGGCTTGACCATACCTCTGGTTTATACAAAAATCAGTAATATCTTCACTCTTAGATATACAAAAATCAGTAATATGTTCAATTAACGTCATGTCTGTATTTGCAGCCTCAACCAGAAAGATACTGTAGGGCCACCTAATGATAAGACTTCCAACTTCTACATAAGTTGCCATTGATACTTTTTTAATCGAATTTGTCTTAAATGAATTTTCTACTATGGTTGCTTCGACATTTTTGTATTGTAAAAAGGCATGCTATCTTATTTTAGTGTCACGTTGGGAAGAAAGCAACCCCGTTATGTCTTCATTGATTAATGAGTTATTGATGTATCAGTATTGAGTTGGGTATATATGCAGAGTTATATAATGCCATGTTGTGTCTGACAAAAATGTTTCATTTCATTTGTGAACTAAGCTGCTTATGATGTACACAGAACACAGTTGCGGATAAAACAAATTATACCCTTAAATGTTTGCCTTGCTATCTTCTTTACGTTGTTTTGATTCACTTCCTTTAAATACAACCTTGATAAAACAAATTATACCCTTAAATGTTCCCTCTGAATGTATGTCCCCATCTTCTGGTGTACTATCCTAATTCTCTGGTTGCTTGCTGCAATTGTCCCCTGATGAATGCATGTGTTTGTTTTCCACTTACTTCATTAATTGAATGCAAAATATTTGTTAACTTTTTACAAATTTAGGATTATGGAAGGCGGTAATGATAGGAGTTGGATGTACAATCGTATGAACAACAAAAGACAAATAACTAGATCCTTCCTTGAGGGTTTAGAAATGTTCATCCAGTTCGCATGGGATCGAAGAGTACCACAAAGTAAGGATATCAGTTGTCCATGTGTGAAGTGTAAGTGTATGAAATTTCAAAGTACAGACCACGTCAGGGTGCATCTGTGTCGCAAGGGCTTCATGAAGGGTTATGAATGTTGGCATCACCATGGGGAGATTCAACACACACCAAGTGGTTATTATGGGGAAAGTAGTCAACGAAACAACCACAATGAATATGAACAGTTGATTATGGATGCAGCAGGACCGTCGATTGGGGAACATTTTGATCCCGGTACTCATACTGAAGCTAATAACATGCCAGAGGATCCTAATCCGGAAGCTGAAAGGTTCTACAAAATGCTTCAAGATGCACGACGTCCATTATGGGATGGTTGCGAACACCATGAAGCTAGTGAACACACATCATTATCTGCTACCCTAGCAACACTTTCGTTGAAGAGTGATCATCGAATGTCTGAGTCTGCTTACAATGAGTGGATGCAGTTCATGGGTCGAGTTGTTCCCAAGAACAATAATTTGTCGAAGGACTTTTACCAAGCAAAAAAAAAGGTGAAAGCGCTCGGGCTAGGATGTGAAAAGATTCATTGCTGCCCGAAAGGTTGTATGTTGTATTACAAGGAAAATGCTGATCTCAGTAACTGTAAGTTTTGTCATCATGACAGATACAACATCGTGACGAATGGCAAGAACACAAGCCGCAAAGTGTTTAGCAAGATGTGGTACTTTCCTCTTGTTCCTAGGCTTCAAAGATTGTATTCTTCGGAACAAACAGCTAGTCACATGAGATGGCACCGGGAGCATCATAAGGATGACAAATTTGTGACGCATCCATCCGATGCGGAAGCTTGGATGCACTTTGACGAGGCGAATCCTTTGTTTGCAACGGATCCTCGTAATGTCCGTCTTGGTTTATGTTCGGATGGGTTCGCTCCTTTCAATCAAACGGGTAGAAATTATTCTTGTTGGCCTGTGATTGTGACTCCGTATAATTTCCCACCTTCCATGTGCATGCGAAGAGAGTTTTTATTCCTTACAGCATTAATCCCTGGACCCTCCAATCCAAAAAAGAAGATAGATATATACCTTAGGCCTCTGATAGATGAGTTGAAGATGTTGTGGAGTGAAGGGGTTTTGACGTATGATGTATCATTGAGGCAAAATTTCATGATGCGGGCTGCCTTAATGTGGACAATAAATGATTTTCCTGCATATGGGATGTTAAGTGGATGGCAGACATCGGGGAAACTTGCATGTCCGGTTTGCTTAGAACGGAATGTCGGTTTTAGCTTGCAAAATAGTCGCAAGGTTTGTTGGTTTGACACTCATCGGAGATTTCTGCCACACAACCATCCGTATAGGAAAAATAAAAATGCCTTCAAGAAAGGGAGAGTTGAAAGGTCAGGTGCAATCCATCCTTTAAGTGGCAATGAGATATGGGAGAGGGTGAAGCATATTCCAAGTGTTGAAGAGGCGCCCGATTTGGATGATATAGAGGGGTATGGCGTAGATCACCATTGGAACAAACGTAGCATCTTTTGGGATCTACCATATTGGAAAGATCAATTGTTAAGACATAACCTTGATGTAATGCATATTGAGAGAAACGTGTTTTGCAATATTCTATACACTGTGATGGACACCAAAGGATCAACGAAGGACACTGTAAATGCAAGACTGGATATAGCTAACATTTGCATAAGGCCAGATTTGCATTTGGTTGAGGCCACCAGGGGACGGACTTTAAAACCTAGAGCACCGTATACACTGAACAAGGACAAGAAATTAGAATTGTTACGCTGGGTTAAAGATCTAAAACTCCCAGATGGTTATGCATCCAAGTTGTCGAGGTGTGTTGATATGAACGAGGCAAAGTTATTCGGGATGAAAAGTCATGATTGTCATGTTTTCTTTCAGAGATTGTTGCCATGGGCCTTCAAAGCCTTGCCTAAACATGTATGGAGTATACTGACTGAATTGTCAATGTTCTTTAGAGAGATTTGTGCTTCTCAGCTTAATGCTGAAAGGTTACGACATCTGGAGGCAAGCATGCCAATAATGCTATGCAAGCTGGAGATGATATTTCCTCCGACCTTTTTTGACTCAATGGAACATTTGCCTATTCACTTGGCTTACGAGGCAAGGGTTGGAGGTCCGCAACAATATAGATGGATGTATCCGTTCGAGAGGTAAGATTCTTTTTAATACGTTTAATTGAGCCACTTAATGCATAGTTTGTGACGATAGCCAATTCTTTTGCTTGTAGATTTTTAAAAACACTGAAGGATAAGATTAGCAATCAAAATCATGTTGAAGGCTCAATTGCTGAAAAGTATCTCATCGAAGAGGCAAGTAAATTTGCATCGTACTATTATCCCCCTGAATACATATCAAGATGGAGAGGAGCCCCTCGAAATGATGATGGCGGTGATACGAGTGGTCAAATATCAATATTTAATTATCCAGGACGTGTCGTAGGAAGGACAAGTAAGTCAAATCTTGAAGGAAGGGATAAGCAAGTGGCAGAGTGGTACATTCTAAACAACTGTTCAGAGGCTGCTCCCTACATTGAGTGAGATTTTATTTGTTTTTAGATTGGTGCCAAATGTTAGAGGGGATCAGAATAATGATATATATTTTTATTGCAGTTACTTTTCCAAATGGTTTCGATCCAATAATCCCAGCTGGCCAAGTTCTGAACTTGATCAACTCATTCCCTCTCGGTTTCCTGTATGGTTTCGAGAGCACTTCGTTGCTAACCCATCAGCTGCACATGATGTTGCATGGAGTTTAGCTGACGGAGCTGCAACAATTGTCACACACTTAAGAAAATATATCATCAACGGGTACAAGTTTGCAACCGTAGCAGCGAATGCAAATACATCTTGTTGTAACTATGGTGTATCTGTTCGAGGTGGACTGGTCGACGGTAATGAGGACGACTACTACGGGAAGCTACTTGACATAATTCAATTGGATTACAGGGGGAAAAGAAGGTTACTTTGTTTAAGTGTGACTGGTTTGATAACACTCCTCGCGGGACAAAAGTTGATAAATATGGCAACGTTGAGGTTCATCAGTCAAGGAGATATACAGTGGGATATGACCCATTCATACTTGCTCAGCAGGCCGAACAAGTTTATTATACATCATACCCTACAGCCCCACAAGGGTGGATAGCAGTTATCAAAACCAAAGCTCGAAATATTATCCCAGAGTCCAAAGAGTCACAAACAAATGAAATATCTGAACCATTTCAAGCTAATGTGGAAGATTTATTGCCCGTAAATATTGTAGAGGATGATGTGCCAATCAATCTCTTTGATTCTGCTGCAGAGTTAGACATGATTCTTATCCGTGAGGGGAATGAGGAATCAGATGATGACGAACAAGAGACTTATTCAAATAGTGAACCAGAATTGGACGAATATGAGACTCCAGAGGAAGGCGCACAAGAAGAATTAGAAGAACAGGATTCATCCGAATGATCACTCTTTATTGATGTTGTTATGCTAAAGACATTTATCAATTTGCCTTGACTTGTAAACTTTACTGATATTGTTATTCTGTACATTTTATGGCCTTTCAATTATTTATGATAGAGCTCATTAGTAACTTGTTTATGGTTGGGCATTGCATATTATTTTGTTCATATTCAAACATTATTTTTATAAAGCTTTGCAGATGGATCATTCTCAGCCAGATGGCACTGGTGCATGCAGTAGAGGACGTGCCCGTCCTATCACCACCGACAGAGGAGATAGGATAGAGCTCGTGATGCCTCCCACACGCTTATCATCCTCCCCCTCTACTACTGACTCCGTTATAGGTCCCAGCGGTCTTCCTCCCACTCCTCCTACACTTTTGGGCGTGCCAGAACAGGTTAAAACTAACTCCAATTTGAATAAGTTAAATATTAATGTTTTATTTATAATTTTTGACACTAACTGCTTGAATGTTTTACAATTATTTGACTTTTGTAGGATCCGTCCCCGTCCTCTTGTGTGGGAGATACTCCTTTTTCCGAGGAGCCACTGTGGGGATCAGTTGATCCCGTCACCAAAAAGGTCTGGATTCGTCCGTTAGGGAGAACCGAGTAAGTTTTCTTTGTTACAATGAGGTACTAATTTCTTTATTTTTAACCTTCTTGTTTGTATGCTAATATTTTGATTTTTTTATTATCAGGTTCTACCCATATAAAGAACCAACCGAATACCTGAATAATATGATTTTTCGAAACTACACCCACACATGGGGTTTTTGGAAAGATGTTCCAGTCAACCAAAAAGAAGCTTGGCGTGATTCTTTCTTGGTAAGTTTGCCAATATTCTGGTTACTATACCATTTTTATCAACACGCATTTTAAATTAATCTCGTACACGATAATGTGCACTAATCGCTTGTCTCTTGAAAAATTTACAGCATAACTTCAGTTGGTTGCCCGAACACCGTGCCGATTTGATAGCCGCTTTCAAATATAAGGTTGGAAAATGGTATGCTAACAAAATGCACAATTTGAGGCATGACAAGGGTGATAACTCTTGGTGCAATTCTGAAGCTAAGCGTCAATTATTGGAAAATTGGGCCGTAGATGAGGACTTTAAGGCGAGGTCCGCCCGAAACAAGCAAAATAGGGCGCACATGGAAGAAGGCACTTATGCTGGCGGCTGCATTTCATACTCAGAGCATAAGAGAAGAATTGTAAGTGTGCATTATTTTTTATCTCGGTATTCTATATTTTGCACTTGTAATTAATTTTTTGTACCACTGTTTTTTTGTAGCAAGCTTCTGGGGAGGTGCCCCCAGATCAGGTTGAGTTTGCTACATTTCAGAGGACCCACACACAAGAGTCTGAAGGAGGGACTCGACGGTGGATTAACAACACATCCAAACAAATAGCGGTGAGTTATTAGTTACTTAATTTTTGTTTGATTTATTAGCGTTTAATTCACTTAATGTTTATTAATATTTTGTTTTTTTTCTGGCATGTAGGTGGGATTCGAAAAGCTCCAAGAGGAGACACAAACACAGGTGACAGATGATGGAACCGCCTCCTCTCAGGTTGATAGCAATGAACTCTTCATTAAGGCGACTGAGCCATTTAATAAAAAAGGAAGAATTTTTGGCCTAGGAGCATCTGCTAGCAGCTTCAAGAGAACCAAGCGCCCCTCTAGACAACTTCCAAGTGTTTCCGAAGGTAAAGGCATTTATAGTTAATTGTTCAAAATTTCACTACCTAGTCCATTTAAATTAAGTACAAAATAATTAACATAAGAATATGTTGTTATTATTGCAGATGAGCTCGCCAGAATGCGAGCAATGACTGCTAAATTGGAGGCAGAATTACAGCAGCAAAAGGAGCAAAGGGAAAAAATGGACGCCGAATTGCAGCAGCAAAAGGATCTAAGGGAAAAAATGGATGCCGAGCTAAGGCAGGAAAGGGATAAAATGGACACCGAGCTAAGGCAACAAAAGGAGAAACAGAAAAAGACGGATAAATTGTTGCAGAAATTACTGAACAAAATGGAGAAGAAGAAAGAGAAGAAGAAGCAGAAAAAGATGATGAAGAATAAGAAGACTATAGACTCTTCATCCCCATCCTCATCCCCATCCCCATCCTCATCCCACACCCATACCTCATGATGTATTCGAAACTTTTGTTTATGACTATCTTTATTAATACATTTTTCTAATTGTATGAGATTATAGTGTTGGTTTGTATGAGGATTATAGTGTGTTGGTTTGTATGAGATTATAGTGTTTGTTTGTATGAGATTATAATTTGTTAGTTTGTATGAGATTATAGTGTTTGTTTGTATGGGATTATAATTTGTTAGTTATTTCATTTCAATGAAACATAAGTATTTTGTTATGGTTGTATTCTTTACAGGTTTAAAAGTAAATTAAATTAATTTAATTTTTATTTTTTTAATTTTGCGACGGAAATTCAAGCAAATTCCATCGCAAATACTGTAGATTATTGCGACGGTATTCACTAATCCATCGCAGATTTTTATTGTGCGACGGTATTATAATACATTTCCGTCACAAATCTTATGCTTACTTGCGACGGGATTTTCATTACATCCACATTTTGCGATGAAATTTTCAAAATTTCCATCGCAAATTTGCGACGGAGTTGTAATATATTTCCATCGCAAACTTTGCGATGGGTTCTGTCCCGATTTACTTTGAGACGAACAATTTTTCAACGGAAACTCCGTTGCAATTTGCGATGGTATTCTCAGTATTCATGTCAGCAGTTTGCGATGAAAAATAAGTGTTTTGCGATGGATTTTTTTGGTCGCAATTTGCGACGGAACTCATAACATGAAAATTCCGTCTCAAAATTCATTTGCGATGAGGTTTTTATAGACGATTTTTTTCAGTCGCAAATTCCGTCGCAAATGGTGTTTGCGACGGAATTTCCCAGATTTGCGACGGAAAATGGCCGTCGCAAAAACCCTATTTTCTAGTAGTGTCTTTTCTTTTTTCTTTTTTTTAAAAAAAATTATCGTATTTGCATATGGTATCATATTCGTATCCGTACCATGCATTATAGTTTTTACTTGTCCTTCTTACTTTACGACTTAGTATTTATATTTCTTTCCCTTCCAGCAATCCATCGTGCTAAATAAAATTTAAACCCAAAGACCTTTAGTTTAGAATGCGTAGTACTCATACATCAAATTTTTATCATTAATTTTGTTTTCCATGTTTTATTACTAACTTAGCTTTCTTGCCAATATTTGTGTACGTTCCATGTTCTTCCATGTAAAAAGAGGATTGGACCATCCCGTTGATTACACATATTGTAAAGAATCAAGGCCTTATAAACTCCACATTAGTTGCACATACAACCAATGTGGGACTATATATCTCAACATGCCCCCTCACAGAGCCCATTGGGCTTGAAGAGTGGATAATGTAACAGGCCCAACCTACCTGTGCTAAGAGAGTCCACAAGAGAAAGTGAGGGACGGCGAGACTCTGATAACATGTAAAGAACCTTGGGATACACCACCCAAAAGCTAGCTCAAAGGGTGGGAGTGCCAAGGCCTTATAAACTCCACATTAGTTGCACAAATAACCAATGTGAGACTATATATCTCAACACATATCACAATTAACCCAGGTCATTGGATTTAATTGGTTTTTTCTTTTTTTGACGTTTTGAAGGTTTTAAGTAACAAAAAGTTCAAGAGTGCAACTCACCGAGTTGTGAGAACAGTAGGACGAAGCCGGTACTCTTCTTTCATAACTTAATAGGAGACAAGTGGGTTGAACCACTACCACAATTCACCAAAGAGATTGGGGAACCACCCAAGTACAGAGGGTTCTTATATAAGGAGTATCAACAGCTAAGAATGAGGAACAAGACCCACCCATCTGCTCGGCCTGAGGATGTGATCAGCATTACTCATTATGCAATTGATGCCTAGACTCTTGTGTGGACTCAATACTGGCAATAAAATTATTCTTGCCTTTGTTCAAATTTCGTAGTATGGGTTGTTTGTGAACATTTTTATGGTTCATTGTTGCTCCCATGTCTGTAATAATAGACACAAATAAGTTTCCGAAAATCTGAATAAGCTTCAGAAAAATTTAAATAGCAACATGCATGTATGCTTGTTCTTAATTGAGAAATTTCCTTGTTTTCTTCAACTTCTGATGTTCTGGAGAAAGTTTAAAAGATAACAATAGAATCAATGCTGCACCTCCTTGCTTAAATTACCAACCACTTCACCGACGTCTATCAAAGATAAGATTCATATCACACACATAACAAATTAACACTCCAACCTACTATCATATATAATTAATGTAACACTCTGTATGCATCCCGATTTATTATCATATTACGGTATTAAGCGTAACTCAATTAAATGCGGAAGCTAAAATAAATTAAATTAAGTTATCAGAGATGCAATGTTACTTTTTCTTTATTAACATATAATATAACAATTCATCTATATCCTTATGTAATTGCAAAACCACAATATAATTCCTGAAATGCCTCAATATCATAAATGAATACTAAGTCATGAAGTTACTGAAGACCTCCTATGCATTATGGAATATATATTTTGAAGATGACAAAGGGTTTACAAGAAGTTTCAAATTGAAGATAGAGCTTGAAGATACAAGTAATTAGGTATTTTTAGAATTTTGTTACACACAATATTATATCATATAGTATCTTCCTAAGCTCCAATGCATATCATGCTAATTTCATAATTATTTATATATATATATATATATATATATATATATATATATCAAGAAACAAAGTCTACAACGATTATGAAGAAAAAGAAAAGAAAAGTTTGCTTTCTCTCACTTTCGATAACAGCGCTCCTTTACTCTCTCACTTACTCACTCACTCACTGTCTCTGCTCTTTGAAATTTTTCAATCGGTGTGGAAAATAAAATTCTTCAAGCGGTTCTCTGTGTTCTTCGACATTGTGAAGAGTTTAGGAAGCAAGAAAGTTTTTCAAGGGAAGAAAATCTTCTCATAACCCAGATTGCAATTCAAGAATATGCTGGATCTCTTGATATCTGAAATATACTAAATATTTGGAATTCTTGTGATAACAACTCACATCATCTTTGGGGCTTCATTGTAGTATTTTCTAACCAACTCAAATCCTCTATGAGTCTTTGATTTAAAGCATTTAATTTGAAATTTCTAGATCTATTATTTCATATGCTTTAGGGATTTTGAGTTGTTTAATCTGAATATTAAATCTCTTGAGTTGTTTATTGGTATAAAGATTTACTGTTGAAATTCAAAATGTGATTTTTATATTTACATTGTGATATTTTGTGTTTAAATCAGATTTCTTGGTGTCCATTGATTAGAAAATTAATTATGTAACATCCAAGCTCCTTGGAGCATTAAATTTAGAGATTTTGATACATGTGTCATTGGTTTAATTTTCTGCATATGGCATAAATTTATGGAGCTTAGTTTGATATTACTGAGATATATTTGGTGTAATAGGAAACTGTATTTTTGGGTTATTTCACTTGTTATATTTCTGAAATTTTTTGTATTGGTTGTTAAAGTGGAGTAGTTGTGCGCTGTAAATCTATCCTAGGTGTGTGCGCACAACCGTGTGGGTTGGCGACCTTGTGCTTGGCTTGAGAGTGTGTCTCAAGGCCTGGAGCCTCAAGAATCCACTAGGGAGAGTGGAGGTCTTGTGTGAGAGGAGTTGGTGAACTCCGTAGGTTCGGCTTGAGAGTATTCTCAGAGCTTGGAGCAGTGTAGGCACTAGGAAGATTTTTGGTATCTTGTTTGATTGCTTGTGTGAAGCGTGTTTGTAAAACAGGTACACTTGTGATAAATAAAATATCTGCAGCTACTTCAGTCTGGACGTAGCACCCTACTTAGGCTTAGTGGGTGTGAACCAGGATATATCGTGTCTCTTTGTCTATCTGATTTAATTTTTGAATATTCTGATTTTGAGACAAAAAGTAACACCGATTCTGGTTTGTTATTGTTTCTGCTGTAGCAATTTTCTGATATATTTTTAGAGTGTTGTAGCACCTTACTGGTTCTAATATAAATGCTGTAGCACTTAAACTGTTTTCTGGTATTTGAAATTAATCATTTTATGTTTTGAGTAAGAAAGCTTGTTGCTGCGTTTGCTCTGTAAAATAAAAGGTCATGTACATTTTCTATTGATATACATCATATAGAAATCATTTTGGGCATATAGGGACCTAAGGTAAAATCAGTAAAATTGTTATAGCTATGTGACTATTATCTGAACTGAACTTGCAAAATAATTTGATAACTATCAATCTTGTTAAGTTGGTGTGGTGATTGAGCTTAATAGTTCAACTTTGTCTAGACTTTACACATTTAAGGATCTACTAAGAAAAAGTTTTTGAAAAATTTGGAAACACTTATTCACCCCCCCTCTAGGTGTTCTCCCGCTTTCTCTTGTAAAGAAGCCACTTGCCCAACAGCTACATCACGTAGTCATGACCAACATCCATATTTCATGGCGTATACAAAACATATATGTCCAACAAAACACAATTATTAAATAAGGTATGGACAACCCCATGCTCACAAACAAATAAAACATACATAGTCTGGTAAAAGCATAACATAATAATGATGTCACGGTACAATAATCATATCCATAATAATCTGAGTAAATATGCATCTCAAATAAACTCTACTCGAACCTCTTGCCTCGGGAAGCATCCATTTGATGGACATCTGTACCTGAAAATATGCCCCATAAAGGGTGAGATCTCTAAATAGAAATCTCAGTAAGCAAAGTTTCTCGAAGAGTTCCTCTGCCCCAAGCTCACTTCGGTATAACAGTTCTCAAATAACAATTTAACAGTAATAATATACATATGTTGCAGCAACATATATATATATATTATATATGTGTACTAACAAGTCTATTGGCCAGAGAACGATATGATTTACACATGTTTGCTACATACATAAGAAGTATAAGACTTTTTCCTTATACCACACTCAGGGAATACAGTCTTGTGTAGCTCCACACTATACTCATGTATTAGCTATCTTGTGTGTAATACACCACATGACATACATATATAAGAGTGCATCATTTCATCATCTCAAATAACATATAAACATATATACCATATAAAACTACCATCCTCCTCTTAGAAAATGGTGGAATAAATGGGGATTAACCCTGAGAACATGAAACTTACCTGTCAAGTAGTAATATCATGCTAGAAGCCCACACAATAGTCCACGGTTCACCAAACAACAAAGTCACAATCTGTTTATGCCAGAAATATCATCAATAATTATGTCCTAAAATCTCAAGTTAAATGGACAACGTTTCCTTTTTCGTTTAACGACCGTAGGCTTCTCTCAAAGTCATAACACTCAATGTTATGGGTTCTGACTTAGTTGATTATTACATAGGTTCATACTAATCAATTAAGGGTCCAGAAACATAACACATGTGTCTGTTTAGACAAAATAGCTCAAAACATGAATTTTCTAGAATATCCAGATATTCTTCGGGAACATATCCGGATATCAATATCAGGATATCCCAGGGTCAATATCTGGATATTTCGCGATAGAAATGTCATTCTGCATTTTTGCGAAGATATCCTACTAAGGTTCCATTTTTAACACTTACAAAGGTCCAAGCTACCATTTTCAGCACAGTTAAGCTAGTGATCATCTTGGTTATTTATTTTTCTCATTTAACATGCCAAGACTCAATCTTTAACATAGAAACTCAAGAAGAAAGGTTGAAGTATATACCCAAGCTTCCAGAATATAGAAAAGAAGTGGTCTAGGAGTTTAAACACCCACTTCAAGCTTCTATAGACAGAGTTGCACGAATTTGAACCTCTAAGATAGGTGCTTTCTTCACCAAGTTCACTCCTTGGAGCTCCAATGGTGATCTAGAAGACTCCAACACTCCCAACCCACAAGACAGTCCCAAGGCTCCTCAAAACAACAACAATGGGGTTCCAAGAACAGTCTTTTCACAAGGAAGATGCTAGCTTTCAAGTGTTTCAAGTGATCAAAAACAAGAAAGATGAAGAAAGGTGGTTTCTTAGCGATGTTCTTGAAGAAGAGAGTGTATTGACAAGGTGGAGAACACTATGGCAGCATGAGGGTCACGTAGGAGGTCTGAAAAACTGACCTAGGTTTATGTGCATTTCCTATTTATAGGGGCACTTACTTAAACTAATAGTATTAGTTTAATTAGTTTCGCTATTCGTTGAACTCTAAAATTTCATATTCTTAACCTAGACATTTTTATAAGAATTATTATATTTTTACATTAATTTTCCGAGACAGTTTTCCAGTACGCGTTTTCTACTGCGAAATAGTTGATATTAGTTCTGACATCACTGCTGATTATTTTTACCCCAAACTTGATATTCTTAACCTACATATTTTTCTAGAAATATTTATATTTTTCGAGTTACTTCACCAGTATCCATTTATACTGTGAAATACTTTCCATATTTATCCAAAGTCAATTATTATGCTCTTTCCATGTTTATCCAAAGTCAATTGTGAAATTATTTCCTAAACCCATAATTAGATTATTTAAATTCTTAATTTATCGGTGCAGGTTCTTACAATTAATTTCCTAGAGATAAAGATTACACCAACAAAATTCATACATAACCAATCTATGATTTTGTAGGCATTAATATTACGCTATCAATATTCATATCAAACTAACCTACAAATTAAGATTACGCTATCAAGATTCATATAAAAACTAAAATACAAATTAGGATTACATTATCAAAATTCATAGAAAACTAACCTACCTATTAGGATTACAATATCAAAATTCGTATAAAACTAATTTACATATTAGGATTACACTATCAAAATTCATATAAAACTAAACTATGGATCAAGATTACCTATAGCAAATTCATGTATAAATAATCTGGGATTACATAAAGAATAGGATTACATACAACAAATTTCATATAAAACTAACCTATGATACCCTAAAGATTAAGATTACCTGAACTTCGTGTTCAAATGCTTTCTCAAGAGAAGAGATATTCACGATGGACAAATGCTTTCTCCTGAGAAGAGAGATTCACGATGGAAAGCATAGTTGGCAATTGAGGGGAAACGTAGTTGCAACAGAATTTGAAAGGGTTGGGAGAAGGGAAGAAAAAGGAGAAAGAAATGGAGGAATGTAGGAAATTGGAGAAAATGTCAGAATGGTTTGATTTCTTAGGCTAAGCTCTTATTTATAGCCAAGGTTTTGTAAAAAAAAAAAAGACAATAAGTGATGGTAATATTAAAAAGGTTAAATAATTATTGATGCTAATCATGATTACTTCAATTACCATTAATTCATATCTTAACGGTTACAAAAATTAAATTATAAAAAATTTGTTGAACATTACAAATTAACATTACCTCCAATTAATGTTGTAGTTTTATAATCAAACAATGACACACTAGTAATGATTAATGGCAAACAATGCCAACATATAGTTATATCAATTCTTATACCTATAACACCATCTTATGCCAAAGTTAACATGCCTAGTATCATATAATGATATACATACATATAAGGGTATATACCTTTATTATTATTATTATTATTATTATTATTATTATTATTATTATTATTATTATTATTTTGGGTTATTACAAGGTTGTTGAAGGTCAAATGAGATGCATAGGGATTTGATGCCGACAGACGTGATACCAATGATTCTACAGCTAGTGCAAGAGCACCTCTAGCAGACAGGGTTTTGGCATGTTGTCCGCATTCACAAATTCTCGGTTCGTTAATTATTTTGTCGACATTTATGAATTATAATTAAAAATTAAAAAGTGATATTCGAATTGATCATGCACTTATCAACATTCTGGTCGAGAAATGGAGGACGAAAACACATGCCTCAACGGGAGTGTACCATTACATCACAGGATATGGGGGTCATTCTTAGTACTCTTACAAATGGCCCAATCATCGTAGGGAGGAGAACTGCCGATTGCAAGTATATGAAACAACAGAGTCTAGTTGTGACTTCTCTAGCCATTGATATAGATGGCGATAATTTGAAGATGAATTTTTTATATTGTTACTGTGGCATTGTGACACTCATGCTATTGAGCCTATACAAGAGCTCCTCTACACCAACGCATATCTTCAACGTCTTAAATGAGGATTATTATTGTGCGACAGTCCTCTAACATGGTCACTTGTCACTATGCTGATTTCTTTCGAAGGAATTTTGAGGAAACTTCCATATGTAGTTTGGAATCGGCAGTGCTTGCTACCCTCTTCAGGTTGTTGTGTAAAGCGACATTCTTCAAGCAAAGGACATAGGTGGTTGCTCCACACTCCTCCAATTATAGGCCTTAAGCTGGTTCCCTCATATCTTATTGACTGTATCACTCCCCAACCATCCGACAATCATTTCGAACGATGACATGATGACATTGAATTATATTTTCTATAAAGTTTGTAAATGTAAGAACCTGCACCCTTAATTTAGTAATTTAACTAATTTAGATGTGGGTTTATTAAATAATTCCATAATTGACCTAGAATAGATATGGGAAGACTTGAATAATTAATATAAGGGCTTAATAATGTTGAAAGTCGCTTTTCTAACGAAAAGTACAGATACCGGTTCTGCTCCCCCGTATAAGTGCATAACAATGAAGTATCCCCGAAAATTATAATAAGTGTGGAAATATTCCTAGAATAATATATTGGACTGGTATAACAAGTTTGAAGTTATGGTAATGAGATTTGGTGTCAGGACTGATACCGGCTACGTAAAAGCGCGTACCGGCAAAGTGCTGCGAAAATTATAATAAAAATATGATAAATCCTAGAAAAATGGCTAGGTTCAGAATCCAAAGTTTGAGATTAAAATGATAAGAGGAGCTATTAGTGCTAATACAATAGGTTTAAACTTAAGCGAGCTATAAATAGACATGGGCACATAACCCTAGGCTAATCTTCTTCATTCTCGACGTGGGTTTTCTGAAGTTGAGCAGCCACCTTTCCACCTTCATCCTTTCTTCATCTTGTGAGCCAAAGGGGCCACATTTCTTCAAGCTTTCTTCACCAAAATACCTTGTGTGAGTGAGAGCTAGCATTGGGAGTGAGAATGAGACTCCATTTTTGAGTTTTGGTCTCTGTGTGGAGAGATTATTGAGCTGACTTCACTGTTTGGGTTATATGGGAGCCATTTTCTTGTTGGTGTTGGTCCAAGAAGCCATTTTGTGGAGCAAGGAACCATTTTGTTGCTCATTTTCGTGGATCCACATTGGCAGTAATGTGGAGTGGTATAGAGAGCTCCAAGTCACCTATTTTTTGCTGCTTTGAATCGTGGAGGTATGTTCTTGAACCTTGATCATGAGTTTCTTTGATAAAAGTTGAGTCTTGGCATGTAAAAAGAGATGAGTAGGTAACCAACACCATCACTGGCCTAAATGTGTTTAAAAAAGCATGCTTTAACGTGTGTATGTGTTAAAAAAGGAATCTTGGTTGGATATCTTTGTGAAATGTAGAAACTGCATTCTGTCGTGAAATATCCGAATATTGATATTCGGATATAGGCTTGGTGATATTCGGATATTGATATCTAGATATGATATCCAGATGGCCCCGACACATATCCGGATATTCTGGAAATTTCGAGTTGGTGACTGTTCTGTTCATACATAATGGTATTTTGGGTTTGTGGACCCCTGATTGGTTGAGTTGAACCTATTTTATAATCGAACTACGTCAGAATCACATAGATTAAGGACTTATGACTTTGGGAGAAGCCTAATGACATTAAACGAAAAAGGGAAATGTTGTCGTTATGTCATAAACTATTAGATTTTGAATGTTGATAAGGTTTCTGGTCTAAAAATATTGTGATTGTGATGTGGACTTTAAACTAGTGTGGAATCTTGAGTTTGGATAAATAGCTTGCGAGTTAGGCACTCGTGTCCTCGGATTGATCTGTTGCTTATTCTACCGACCTCCATGGGAGCGTGATTTATATGCATGTATACTTTTATGAAAGATGAAATATGCATGGATATATGTCTGAGATATACTGATTTAATTGTTGATGTAATGCATGAGTGTGATGTTGATTCCTTACATGATCAGGCTGCGACCCTGGTGTTTAAGGCATAAGGCTGCGACCCTTATGTTTAGATAGGTCGCAGACGTGCATAAACCCTATCCTGTTCTCTGGCCAGTCGAACCGCACTTGCATACATCACATGAGTTATGAGTTGTAGTATTTTGGCTCGTTAAGCAAAAGATATGTTGTCATGATTTAAATGCCTTAACCTATTCATGCATTGAAATTACTATTTTTGAACTTATATATATACTTGTAAGTGAGCTTGGGGCGGAAGACTCTTGGAAGACCCCTTGTCTTACTGAAATTTCTTGTTAGAAATCTCACCCCGTGTTGGGCCACAATTTCAGGTACAGGTACCTCTGAGGTTGAGACCTCTGGTGGTAGGAGGCCAGAGTTGAGCTGATTAATGCATGCTTGCTATTTCTAGTTGTATCACATGATTATGCCTGCTTTAAATTTTATGGCTATCGTATTTGAGACTTGATTATTATGTAGTTTATTTGGTGAGCATGGGCTTTTCCATGCCACATTGATTTCAGACTGGTTGGTTTAGTTTTGAGTTGTATAATGTATCGAGATATTGCTCGGTTATGATATGAGGATATTCAATGTAGTTAGCTTTTATTGCAATTCACATGCAGGAAATGTTTTGAAAAGGATTAAGTAATCAACTTGGTTAATAATAATGACGTTATAATTGAAAAAAAAGTTAACTTCCACATTTGATTGAGTTGCGCATAATACTGTAATATGATAACAATCCGGGTATACACGAGGTGTTACATTTGATGATATCTGAGCACTTTCAAGGGAAAAAACCTGTATGTATTTGAATAACTTAGGATGTTTGTTGTGTGAATTGTCTGTTGTGTTCTTCTGGGTTTTACTATGATGATGCATGTGTGACCACATTATGTGGGCCTGATCAACTCATCCTTTGTGTAATTTATGCAGAGTCATGGTACTTGAAAGAAAATGGCCTTGAAGGCCGATGGCATGTGAGGATGAAAACAAAAATTTTCATATCGGAATCATACATGCCAATCAAGATACACGCTCTAACACAGTATGATATACCTTATTCGTGATTAAAACTCCAAGGTGATCAATGTAAGGTTTGAAGGTTCAAACCCTCTAACTTTGATCCACACCACCCTACGTCAAGATGCAAGAACCTTTCTTATAAAGCCACCAACTCAAACACCACAAAGGAAGGCTAGGCGTCCAAAATGGGTAGAGAGAGGGTTAGGTTTCAATGTGTTTAGATGAGTGAATTTTTCAGCATGAAAAACTCACAAAGTGGCGCATGGATTCTATGAGAAAAGGCTAGGTGATTTTCCAAAAACCCTAAGGAGATCCTCACAAAAGGAAGCTATCAAGGAGATGAGAGAACCATTCAAAATCAATCAGATTTTTCACTAAAAATCTGACCTATGTAGCGCACACTAGGAGAGGAATAAGTGGAGTTGTTGCAATTCAAATCTAGCCAACAACCTCCAATTTTATCCTCATGAGACTAAGTCTAAACCTAGTCAAAAATATGACTTAATAACCATCATATGGCTAGCCATATGGTGCGCCCCTATTCAGCCCAGAAACAGTCCAAATACATTGAATAGTTGCATTCAAATTTGAACCAACTCACTCAAAGATTCTTTCAACCAACCAAATCTGATTGGAGCATATTTGGTTGATCATATGACCATCATAAGACCCCAAAATCAGCGCCCCAAATCAGCCTTGGATGATGCCCAAAGATATCCTCTTGATACTTGGGATTTATTCCAACAAGATCTTATCTTATCCTTTTGTTATGAAATAACTTTTCATAGCCAATTAAAATTCGAATTCAAACATTTAAATTCAAACGTTCAAACATTTAAATTCAAAATTCAAATTCAAAATTTAAATATTTCATAATTAATTTAACTAATTAAATTAATTAATAATGTCTTGGACCATCCAAGCCCATTACATGTACCATGCGCCCTTTCCCTCTTAGGTGGGCTTCCAAACTTCTTCTTGGGCTAACAACCTTTATTGGGCCTAATACCTTTAATGCTATATCATCAAGATAGTAAGGTGTTAGTGTGTGACCCATTAGGCCCAACATAGCCACTGACATAAATGAGCTTGAGCCCAACAAGCTCACAACCCAACATAGCCACTAACAATGCTTTGTTGCCCCAGAGCTAGTTAGGTTAATGACATGATCATCCTATTACGTATATTTGGTTACCGTATGTATTTCCTTTCGTCTCGTTTACCTTCCCATTAAATCTAGGGTGAGGAAACATATCAGCCCTTGTGGTTTAGGGTAAGCTTCAATCCAATAGGGAATCTTCAATTTACTGACTCTAAAGGCAGATCATCTCATGATCTCTTTTACTATGCATAGATTCCCGAGTCCTGTAAATGTCATCCCGATTTCTCCGGTTTACAGATAACCTAATCCCTCACAGAGATTTAACGAATTCCTTCAGCTTATCATCCTAGACCTGAGCTCTTTCAGGACATACCTGAAAGTATACCTATGAGTCTCCATGCTTCAGGCAGACGATGTATACAATCAAAGCATGCCTTCTAGAACACTATAACACCTCACAATTCTAAATTAAGTAATTAAAGTATTAAATGAGTAATTAAGTGATGGATTAGTGAAAATCCCAAAGATTAGGCCAAAATACAAAGAAATGGCAAAACGGTAATTAGCCAACACGCAACCCTAGGAAGATTAAAATTGAGCAGAAGGTCTCAGATGATAAAAATAAGCCTGGAAATGGATTCAGAATGAAAAATTGAGTGGACAGACAAGTTTCAGAAAAATCAGTGAATAGTATTTTTCACGGGTAAAAATACCGCAGTCAGATTGCACCGTAAAACGTGCCAGTGGAATTTTGAGCTCTAGGTTTCAAATATGAATTTTAAATGGACCATAGAAATAAGAAATATGATTTCTGATAATATTTGATGAATTCAAGTCAGTTTGTGGAAGTGTGCCAATGGCGTGTGCTGTAGCTTAAAGCAGTGTTTTTCCCGAACAACCGGAAGGCTTCGGATTCATCTGAGTGAGTATAATTAAAGGACATTAGTTAATGTTAAAAATTAGAATTTCTAAATAAGTTTTGAATTTACGGACGTTTAGTGAAACTGGAGAAAAATTCGGATGAGTGTTAAATCGCGTGGGACCCGTTCCCACTTAAATCACTTAAAGTACCTAAAAATTACTATTCATCACCACTTTCCTCACTTTCTCTCTCCCTCCATGCGCATATGACAGCCCCCCTCCCCTCTTCACTATGCAAATTTTCCTTTGGCCATGACTTGGCCATTTCTCCACCGAATTCAATGATTCTTGTCTTGAATCTTGATGGAAAACACCTTCTGAACCCATTTTGGTGTTCATGAAGCTTTTTCATGCTCCAATGGTGGAGTATGCTTAGGAGGAGCCATATACCGTGCATATGGGTGAGTTATTTCAACATTTCATTGGTTGATTTTTGAGTTTTGACTCTTGACCCTAAACAGGGATTTTGTGATATGTGGTGTTAGAGAGCTCAAATGGAAAATGTCTATTAGATGATAATGTCTTAGAATGATGTATTAATGCTAGAAATGCAATGAAAATTTTAAGCGAAAAATGGTGAAATTTAACTTAGGAAAAATTTAGTGCATGAAGTGGATTTTTGAGTTTTGTGTTAATGTGTGGTATGGTGAATTGTAGTGTGATTATATGATGATATGAAGTGATTGTGTGAGGTGTGAACCATGGGAATTGAGTGGAAATCCTTGGTTTGGCTAAACATAGAATTCGGCCATTTATGTATAAGTGAGTAAATGATGTTTTGGAAAATTTTGGTGATGTGTTGTGTGTTGAAAAAGTCATTAGATGGGTTGTGTGGTGATTGGCATGTGGAAGGATCAATGCAAAAATAATAAGTGTTAAAATTGGCCTAATGTGCCTAAAGTGAAATATTTCGCAAAACGTTGCATAAAAGTCGTAAAACAGAAAAACGACGATTGAACTAGCCTTTGGGTAACCTAAGTAAGTGTAATAAAATGAGAAAGAAAATTTAGAAAACTAAAACCCAATTTAACACTCTTTTGGCCGAACCCTATAAGGAGGGGAGATGAAATCTGACGTTTTCGAGTTTTGACGTATTTTGACTGAAACTGACAGCTATGCAAGGTTGTATAGGTTGTCGTACATGGATATAAACCCGGAACAGTGAAACAGTGGATTGCCCTTGGTCCTGGACCAAGTGGATTGAGGTAAGTGATGTGATTTACACATGCTATGTTGAAATTCATGAGTGGTTTAAAGTTCTAATTGTGTGGAATTGTCCTCTGTGTAGGCGTTCCCTGTGTATCAAGCTGTAAGTGGATTTCTGCGGAGCTCAGTGGAAGGAAAAAAAGAAAGAAAGGTAACCTCTTGGTACTGGGGCTTATTCCCCTTTTGTGTTCCACCTTGCTAGTTGATGTCAACGGTAGGAAGTGTGTACGAGTAGTGTAGAACAGCATGAGCATGCATATGCATTATCACAGTGGGTACTTATGTACCAGATCTCTGGCCAGTAGATATTTTAACCTTCGGGGAAGTTTCCAGACTGCCACTGGATAGGTCTCCGAGAGGGAGTTCCAGTTAACCCAGGGTCGTGGTGTGTTATCCGGATAGGAGCACACTAGGTAGTCTCGGGTGTATATGGTTGGAAGGGGTACCTTGGTGGGTTGTTCTCTGAACACGCCAGGGGTAGTACCCATAGGCGTATAGCCGAGGACATGGCGTGGTATTGCTAGCTACCATTCCCGCATGTCGTAGTTGTTTTCTGATATTATCCCCCTTTCTCTAAATCCCTTGCTTTATCCCGTTTTATAACAGTGATGGTGTTTTATATTATTGATATACATCGAAGTGAACCATTGGGCGGAGTTTTCTCCAGAACCTCTTGGTTACTGAGATATATCAGTATATCTCACCTCGTCTCGGGGCATTTATTTCAGGATGTACCAGTGGATATGGAGCAGCGGGCAAGAAGCCCGCATGATGATGAGTGGAGTAGTGATGCATATTTGCTTCAGTGTATCATATTTGTCATTTTAGTTATGAATGCATTTGTTAAGTAAAGTTGTAATATGTGGATTATTGTAAATTGAAGTTAAAGTTGTAAATGTAATGGTAATTCAGTATTGTAAATATACCATGGATGTATGATTATTATGATGGAAGGGCTTTAGGCCTATTTTAGCGTTATGATTATCTGTATGATGATTTATGCATGAAATTGAAGGTTGGTGATTGAAACTATAAAAGATTTGAAAGTGAACTGTTTATGTTTTAAGTGTAAATTGGATTGGGTTGTAAGTGCCCCAAGGCGTTGTTGGTCCTTGTGTGTGCCACCCATTGGATTTTTGCTGGATTTCAGGTATATTAGTAGTGTTAAACAGCTTATACAAATTTGGGGATTTTAGGAAATACAAAGGAAACTCTGTCGAATTTTCTGTAGAATTGGCAGTTTTTGGGTGAACTTTGGGAGAGTGTATCTCTCTCCATAGTGGTCCGATTGGGATGTGCCATACGCTATTTTGAAGCTTAAGATGTCCCCTACGTTGTGTCAAAATCCTAGGATCATTGGTGGTGTGAGCAGCCCATGGTGGCTGAAGGCACGATCTGCCCTGTTCTGGCCTGTTTCTGTGGGTAGATCTGGGGCAGTTTAGGGAAATTAATTCCCGCTTCGTTACTTGGTCAAATTAAGCATACGACATATCAAATCGAAGTTTGAGGTGTCTAGTTTATGGTGTAAAGGTTTGAGAGACAGTGACTGGGCAGTTAGGTGCAGTTTATTCCGTGAAGATTGGAGGTTTTAGGCTGTTTTGGAGTTGGTGGGCAATGTTGTTTGTCCAACTTCAAACGGCGATAACCGGAGCTCACGAGCTCGGAATCGAGTGTGTGATAGCTTGTTAGAAAGGTAATTGAATAAGGAAAAAAGATAACTTGGAGTCTAGGTTTCTATTTTTGTTTTGTGTTCGCAGAAAAATAAATTAGTGAATCTGGTTAAGTTGGTAAAAACGTAAAAAGTGAGGAATTGACTAAGTGGGTTTATGGGAACCCCTTAGTGTCTTGTATGTAATAAATTAAAGTGTATAAATAGTTTAAGTAAGTCTTCCGCTAGTGTTTTAGTTACGATCACAGCTTTGTATTATTACGCTTTTTATACTTTTACTGTTTGCGTAATAATCGGAAAAAGTTTATTCTCATTTTTATAAATGAATTGCTGTGATTGTAACTGCGCTTAATATCATAATTAATGTTAACAATACCGGTGTACAACGGGCTGTTACAAACACATTCTAGGTGATAACTTCTGGTATAAGGAAAGATATACCCAAATATAAAGAGACTACTCTAATGATACTGTCTTTCAGATTTCCTCATAGAGTCTCTTTGTGGGTCTGTTCAGTGCGAGCTACCCTTATAGGTCCACCCACGACTTTAGCTAAGACATCTCCATATCTGTAGCTCATGAGGTCTTTACCTTGTATCTGAATACAAGTAGATAAGCCGTGCTAGTCTTACCCGAGATTACTGATCCCCATTCTCAGTGTCTCTAGACTAGGAACATAAAATTAGGAATAAATTAACATCCAGTATCCTTGAGTCCTCATGATCGTGATCTCATCACAGATACTCAAGAGATACCTATTCTATTCTAAAGGGTTTATCCAGTTACTCATATAATAAATTAACAATAATATTGAGACAAAATATAAAATAGGATAAAGCGTGCTTACTATTTATTTGCGACAATATAAAAAGTTCCACATATATCCTAATCTAATCAAAAGATTGTCTCTAGGACATCCATATACTAACAGTACTACCTCGGAAGAACCGAGAGACGAGAGAGGGTCAGCCTGACCCGATACTGGCTGCATTGGTTGAGATGCAGGCGGCTCGACAAGCCGACCAAGAGGCCATTAAAGTGGCTAACCAGGCGATGTTAGACGCTGTGAGAGAGGCGAACCAGAAGGCTACCGAGGATGTGCTCGAGGCGAACCGGTTGGCGAACATGACCATGAGGAGGGTCATGTTGGAGGAGATGAGGATTGGTCATTTTGATGGCCAGCATCCTCCGCCACCACCTCCACCGTCGCCTCCACCTAGTCATCAGGATGGGAGTGAGTCACCTCACAGGATTGATGCAGCCTTACTTTGAGCCTGCGGAGGACCAGGAGACGCAAGACCGCCGGCTGAATGCTTTCCGTAACTATAAGCCATCTTCTTTTGACGGATCCTACGAACCCATTGTTGCTGCGAGATGGTTACAGGCCCTGGACAAGATATTCAGGGTGATGCAGTGTACGGACCCTCAGAAGCTGATGTTTACTACGTATATGCGGGAGGGAGACGCTCATGAGTAGTGGATGAACACCTCTCATTTCTATGAGATACAGGGTCATGTTATCACATGGCCATTCTTTAAGGAGTGTTTTCTGGGGAGGTATTTTCCCTATGATGCGCAGGAGAGGAAACAAGGAGAGTTCGAGCGATTAGTGTAGGGCTCAATGACTGTTGATGAATACTTGGCTAAGTTCAATGAACTGGCCAAATTTGCACACTTCAGGATTGCTATGCCTACACCGGCATTCCTGGCTTCTAAGTTTCGTAGGGAAATTAATAAGGAGATTGCATATAGGATTGTTGGGGCTGCATCCAGAGATTTTGGCACATTGATTCTGAGTGCCGTGACATAGAAGAGGTCTGTGTAATCAACAAGGCCAAGAAGGCCAAGATATCTGATGAGAGATTAGTCAGTGGTTCCTATCAGGGGAAGAACAAGAGGTATGATGGCAAGGGCAAGGGAAAGCATTTATAGACCAGACAACCATTCAACAAGTTTAAAAGGACCTCTACACCGTAGGGAGGTTCAGCTAGACTTCCTTCCACTCCTAGATGTGCGGGATGCGGAAACGAGCATATGGGACGTTGCGCTACTAGGGAGTTTCTATGCTACATGTGTGGAAAGAGTGGCCATATGGCAAAGGATTGTTATACATAAATTCCTAGGGCCGCAGCAGTTCAGGCGGCCCCACTTCAGATGATTCCTGCTTCACCTATAGCGGGACCTATTGTTCCACCTGCCACTGGCCGAGTTTATACATTGGATCGCCAATAGTCGAACAGAGCTTCGAACCTTGTGAGTTGCTGTGGGGCTTGAGTTGCCTATGCCTGTGCTTTTTCTACCATTGCGGGTGACTACCGCCAGTAGAGAAAAGTGTGATACTTCCATTGTACATTGAGATGTCATGTTTCAGTGGGTTGGCCGTGAGTTTTCGATAGATCTGATAGGATTTCTGATGGCTAATTTGGAGATCATCCTTGGCATGGACTGCTTGTCTAGGAATTGTGTGATGATTGACTGTTGTGCTAAGAGAGTGGTGATATCTTCGTGTGATTCCACTGCTAATTCTTCGCCTTATATTTCAGTACTATAGGCTAGGAGAGCCTTGAGAGTAAGGCCATTTGGATATGTCATGTTGGGAGGTTTGGTGAGTGGGACACAGGAGGATATCACTGGCATTCCTATGGTGAGGGAATTCCTCGAGGTGTTTCCTGAGGAGATTCCTGAGTTTCCGCCATAGAGGGAGATAGAGTTCTTCATTGATCTTTTGCTTAGTGTGGGGCCTATTTCCTTAGCTCCATACCTTTTCAATTGTATACTGTCTTAGTCTCTGAACTCTTCTTCTGTTTCTAAAAGTCCTTTCGGGTTATGGATCAAAAAGTATTGTTTCACGTCCAAATTCGTCAAGTTTTGTGTTCATACAATGGAAGTAAAACGGGAGCAATAGTTCATAACATGAAATTAAAAGAAGATATAAATAGTGTTTCCTTCTAAAATGTTGACTTTTACAAAAATGATCCCCGGCAACAGTGCCAATTGCTTGGTCAGGCCGAGAAGTGCTCTAGGATATTTCAGGAGTAAAAGCTTGCAAGAAGTAAATTTTATGTAAGGAGTAATTAATCAAAGGAGGAGCAATTCTACCTAAGATGCGCAAGCGCATACGTCAAGCAATATAGGGTTTTCAAATAGTGCCAGATTATCATCCTCGGGGAATAAATGTAAAAGTTACGTTAAAAAGGAAACAATTGAAAAATAAACAAGATGAAGAGCAATAAGAACAAATGTTCTTGGTTGGAATTCTCCAAGAGCGTTCTCTACTAGCTAGTTAAACAGAGTTAACCAATCTTAGTAGCTAAATGCTAGGAGTGATTCTTAACTTTCATCGAATGATAATAACACTAAAATCTCATTAAATAGTAATGATCATCATGTTAAAAGAAATAATGCAAAGGTCAATATTACCGGAAAATACTTAGAGCAATTATTTGTTTCTTGGATTTTAGTTTACAAAATATCAACAACTTTAAGAAAGGTAAACATAAGGTAAGAAAGTAGGTTTCTAGGTTTGGTATTTTCACCCCGTTGGTTGAACCTGCAACGTTACACATTTTTCAAACTGAACTATGCTCCTGTCTGCATTAGGGTTCATCCAATATAACCTGGAGCAAAGGCCTTTAGTTCCAGATCACTTGAAGTTTATTAAATTTAAACTCAAGGAGATCATGTTTGCCTTCTCAGAAGAAATTGGCTGAAGGTGTAAGAACCTGCACGTTAATTAAGGAAATTAATTAATTAAATATGAGAATTAGGAAATAATTCCATAATTGACCCTAATAATTATGAGAAGGCTTAAATAATTATAGAAAGTGATTAAGAATACTGAAAGTTACTTTTCGGACGAAAAGTGCAGATACCGCTTCTGTTTCGCGGTATAAGTGCCTACCGGTGAAGTATCCCAAAAAATTATAATAAGTGCATGAATATCCCTAGAATATTATATAGGACTAGTAAAATGAGTTTCAGGTCAAAATAATGAGAACTGGTTCCAGAACTGATACTGGCTATGAAAAAGCGTGTACCGAAAAGGTGTTGCGAAAAATAAAATAAAAATATGATAAATCTTAGAAAAATAATTAGGTTCAGAATCCTAAGTTTGGGATTGAAATATTAAGTGTAGCTATTACTGATAATACTGTGTGTTTAATCTTAAGTGGCCTATAAATAAACCTTTTCCCACAACCCTGGGCTGATTCTCCAGCCTTTATGCGAGGGTTTTGGCTGTTGTGTGTGCCTCCTTGCTGGTGACCTTCTCCCTTGGTCCTTGTTGTATGAGAAACTCTCCAAGTTCTCTATTTTCTTTTGACTTCTTCACCTCTAAACTAGTTGACACTTGAGAACAACCTTGGGGTGGGAGAAAAAAAGATTCTTGTGAGTGTATTTTCTAAGTTGTGGTGTTGCCTCCTTGGGTTAATGGTGTGAGAACCATTTTCTTGGTTGTTTGAGCTTCTTGGAGTGACCTTTGGTGTGAAGGAACCACTCTTGATCACCATTTTCGTGGGTTGGGCTTAGTCAGACTTTGGGAGCTTCAAGTGAACTCCAAGTGCATCATCTTTTCTTGTTTTAAGCTTGGGTAAGCTTCCCAACCTTTGATCATGAGCTTTAATGGGTAAAAGTGGAGTCTTGCCATGTTAAATAAGATAAACAAGTAACCAACGTGATAGATAACCTAAATGGGCTTAAAGATGCATGCTTTAACGTTTAGAGTTGTTAAAAAAGGAACCTTGGGAGTGATATCTCGCGAAATGCAGAAACTACATTATGTCGCGAAATATCCGGATATGGATATCCGGATATGGGGTTCTGAATATCCGGATATGGGGTTCTGAATATCCAGATATTGATATCCGGATATTGACAGAGAGATATCCGGATATTGTTATCCGGATATGCCCCGACATATATCCGGATATTTTGGGTTTTCGAGGACAGTGATGACACTGTTCATGCAGAATGCTATTTTGGGTTTGTGGACCTGATATGCCTTCAGCATATGGGTAAATTCAAGCAAAAAAGAGAAAAATTATTGGTTAATCCCGAGTAAAAAGACAATATTTATGGTTTCTTTGCTAAAAATCTAAATCAAGAATTGTTCAACTCATTTTATGTTGATTTTGTAGGAAAAGCAGGCAAATTGGAGCCAAATGACGATTTATCAAAATAAAGGTTCACGCTTTTAGCGTGGATGTGACGCTGATGGCGTGAAGAACCTGAAGCTTCCACGCTTATAGCGTGGAACTCATGCTGATATATAGCGTGAAACATCAAAGACTCCCACACTGATAGCGTGGAACTCACGCTGATGAAGTCAAGATTCAGAGTCATCCATACTCTTAGCGTGAATGTGACGCTGAGAGCGACAGTTTGTGAAACCTTAAACCGTGTTTCATAAGGGCATTTTTGGAAAGAAGAAGAAAAATGATTATAAAAAGGACGCTTAGCACAAAATTAGGTATTCTGACCTAAGGAGACCGTTGTGCTGCCAAGGAGAGCTCTGGAAAGAAATTCTTGATCTTCTTCATCTACTTTTCTTTTATTTCATGTTTTTGTTGAACATTGGATTTCTAGCCATGATTATGGTAGGCTAGTCTTCTTTATTTTAGTTTGGGTTGCAAACCCTATGTGAACCCTTGTTACAACGGATTGGTTTATTTTGACTTGTTTATATATTTATCTTCATCTCTATTCTGTGTGTAATTTCTATTCTCTTTATTAGACTTGATCAATCTAATAGTTGATAATATTTTGAGGGTTCAGATCCTAAAAACGGATATTGGGGTTTTAATCTCGAAAGGGAGTAGGATGACAATTAACATACGTACTAGGGATAGACGTATGTGAATTACAGATATTTATCGAATTCATTACTTAATTTCATGAGGAATTACTAAGGGATTAGGGTTCCAATTGAATATTAAAGGGTTAAATTACCAAGGGATTGGAATTTAACTAATTATTTTGAAGATGATATTTATTTGAGTATTTATATAAATGAGTAACTTAAATCAATCCAAAGTAAGAAGTGGGGATCATTCGGTGAGTGCACTCTAGCTACAATTCTTTCTGTCAATTACAAAGATCCATCTTTGTTTTCTTTATTGCGAACAAAAATCCAAAAACAAGTCTTTACTTTTAATTCTAGTTATTCTCAAAACCAATACAATTCGTCACAATTCTTTGAACTCTTCAGTCTTAAAAGGAACGATTATTTGATATACGATCACAATCCCTATGGAGACGAACTTTTCTTATCATTATATTACTTATGCGATCGGTATACTTGCCGGAAAGCAGCAGGACCCATGTTTATTCAAAGTGGACTTCTGTATTAATGAATCTAAGCCAGAACCTAAGTGTTTAGGGGCTTAAGGCTTTATGAGAAGCCTAAAGACATGAAACGTAAGCAAAATGTTGTCTTTGTGTCATATACTTGTTGAGTATGATTATTGATATGATTGTTGGTCCGAAACATATTGTGATTCTGCTTTGTTTGGACTTTGAGCTGGTGTGGACCTTGTATTGGATAGTTAACTTGCGAGGTAAGCTTTCATGTCCTCGGTTTAGCCATTGTTGGTTCCACCATACCCATGGGGGAATGGTTTATATGCATGTTGTGTTTTCATGCTTGATGATTGGAATGCTATTGAATTGTTAAATGTAAGGGCCTTATAATATGTATGTGTTGTTCCACTTTGACGGTAAGCCTGAGTATATGGCGTCATACAAGATGGTGAGACTGTGGGTGGATGCAAGTGGCGTCTTGCACTAATTGTAGGAGATAGATGTATTTCCTGCATTTCTCTGGCTAGTAGATTATCTTGACACACATGACATGGTTATCTGTGCATTACACTATTTTGGAACTTATATTGTTGAACTATTTTTAGAACTTATATTGCACATGTAAGTGAGTTTGGGGTGGAAGATCCTTGAGGACCCCTTGTCTTACTGAGATTTCTTTTTAGAGATCTCACCGCACGTTTGGGGCACCATTTCAGGTTCAGGTAATGCGGGGGTTGGGTCCTCCAGCGACAGGAGGCCGGAGTTTAGCTGATTTATATGCTGCTATGCTGATTATGTTGGATGTCGGATTATGTTTGTTGCTATTTTATTGTTAGCTATGATTATGTTGTTGATGTTGAGACTTTGTTGGCTTTGTTGCCTTATTTGGTGAGCATGGGGATTGTTCATGCCACATTGATTTGACTATGCTTTGTTTAAGTTTTGAGTTATAATAATGTATCAGGATTATGTTCGGACAACGTGTTGTAGTTCCATGATTTTAGATACTCACTATTATTAATATACTGAGGTATTTCAGTTTGATGTCTTTTGCAATTTACATACAGGCGATGTTTTATGAAAATTGATTAAGTAATCAACTTGGCTAAGAATAATGACGTCGTAATTGAACAGAAAAAGATATTCCGCATTTTTAATTAAGCGTGGCTTAATACGATGACATGTTAACAAACCGGATGCATACGTGGTGTTACAGAAGGGATCACTAGAAAAACTGATTTACACAAGACACTGCTCCCCTTTCTGGATATTCCTTTGCCTTAGGGCATAATATCCTAAGACTTATAATTTCACTCCACACTACTTTATGATGGTTTCATTGACCAAGTGGTCCTGGGATGACTTTGCAAACGAAAGGGCATTGCTAAATCAAAACATTAAGACAAGGAACATCTCATAATTCATTAAGGAAAAGATGGTTTCATTACAAATTCATCCTAAGACAAAGAGGGTTACTTCTACCTCACTCTTAAACTACTTAAGAGAATTAGCTCATAGAGAGCATAACTCCAGCTACAAAAGAAAAATGAGAAAAAATTCTGAAGATTCTAAGACATCGGGTTGAAGATGATCCCTTCTGGTCCAGATCTCATTTCCTTAAGGCTTTTGCTTTCAATCTTAGCCGCTCTATGAATCTACGGCCTATATTTCCTCAAATCCTCTCCAATCACAGCGCTGCTTCTTACTAAATCAACCCTATTGCAGTTGTGTCCCCCTCATTCCTTTTGCACAAATCTGTATAGTGCAGACGCACTCCCACGTCCTCTGCTGAAGCTGGCCTGGAGGCCCTCGATTGTCTGCTTTTCCTGTGCCTGTACTATATCGCGCTTTCCTGTATCCTTTTGGTGTTATCTTATAACATTTCTTCCAAGTTTCTCCTTCAATTTAGTGGCCTCTCTTTTGCTAGGCTTCAAGTTCGTGCAGAGACAATTCGATCCATTAAAAGCATAAAAGAAAGAATCATGTCAAATTGGTCCAGTAATGCCTTAATTCCCATATTATGAATTGCTCCAACTCAAAATAACAAATGTCTTCTCATTGCAAAGAAACTAGAAGAAAAGGGAAAGTTACACATTAATAATTTGGATTTAAGGAGCATCAAGACCATCAATGGACCTCAACTTTTGAAGACCATCAACTGTCATTCTCAAATAACCCTTGCCCATATATATGAGATTACCTATTTCAGGAAACTTATGAACCATAGTGTGACACCCTCCCATGTACGTGTCAAAAGGAGTTGCCTGCTAAGTGGATTAGAGTCGTAGCGGATTTAAATCAAATTCAGAACTGCGTTTTCATGTTACTAATTTACTCTTAGTTTGAAATCTGGTGGTTTACTGAAATCAGAGTGGAATTTCAATAAAATACATTGTTTGCTGAAATAGTAATTTTACTGAAAAACCTTGCTACAATGTAAAAATCACATCCAACCGGGTACAAAAAATTTAAAAGATCTTCTTTGACACAAAAAAACTAGACATCCGGGGCTTTACGTACATATAAAAATTATTTCATTCGGAGGTGTCTAGCTCCCGAAACTGAACTCGCAAAGTATAAGACAAATCAGTGAAATGTTCCAAAATGACCTGACTTGCAAAAATCATAATAAATCGAGCTTTCAGAATTTCATTTTAAGATTTACATAATATGAAACTAGACATCTGGGGCTCCGCGCGCATATAAATTATGTGTAAAACGGAGGTCTGTAGCCCCAGATACAGGACTCGTAAGGTGCTTGCTAAAACAGTTTGGAAAACAACATTTAAAACTCTGAAGAGATTGTTTTTCGCAACCGTACTCAGGATCTTTCCAAGGTCCAAAAAAATTACAAAACCTTAAAAGCAGAGACTTAAAACATGTTCCAAACAGTAGTCCAAGCTTCTCAAAATATTAAAATAATACAATCATCCAACAGACAAAACAGTAATAGCAAACAGTCCAAACAGCATCAATTAACAGCAAATATCCATATAACCACGTCCTCATATGCTCTTTCGTCCTCCTGCAATTTTATAAAAATTGCAGCCCCAAAGGGGTGAGAAAAATCCCAGTAGTGTGATAGTAAAACCAATAAAGCAATAATATTAGACTAGGTACAAAATTCCAAAACAGTCGCATCAACATATAATTCTGAACATATGCTAACATATATTCATAGTGCGTATATAACGCCAAAGTACTAATCATATTGCGTATATAACGCCTAAAGTGTACGTTCATAGCACTACGGTGCACGTGTCACTAACAAACACAGTGGAGAATCCTAGGTGACTCCTCAAAAGGGCTCCAACTGTGACCTAAGCGGACTAAAGCCAATTTTCCCATACCCTGGTACCGGAGGGATGCTTATAGGATGCGTGCTCAAACGTATGCTTACTTTATTATATACTTCAGTCTCCAAGATGAATGCATAATGTTGTATGCTATGACATGCTTGACACACACACAAACAGAAACAGGTGAATTATGGTGTGCATATGCATGACTAAATCATAATCATAATAGCATATATTTCTCTTACTTTTAATACCAAGCTGCCGAATCACAAATAATTCCCCAAAACGGAATTTCCATCATTTCAAGTCCAAAGGCAGAGTACATATAACATATAACAGAATACGCATCCAAGGCACATGTGAGCAACAATTCACAATTCCATACACTAGCTAATAGTCACAATAGGTCTCACCACCGAACACATACCTTGTATCCACGAAATAATCAACAGAATTTGTTTCATGTTATTCCTATAATTTATCAACAAGTTTTCACGCTTCTAATTCTTATATTGTAATCGATTTTCATAGTTTCTACACTAGGTTAATTTTCTGACTTAAGTCAATATACCAATTTGTTAATAGCGAACAATCTAAGTTCCCTCATGTATATCCATTCGGTTTTCAACACCAAAAAGGCGCATGATATTTTCTGTTCACAATTTCAATTCTACAATACAAGGTGCGCTAAGAGGGACCTAAAGCATACTGTTAATTTAATTTAATTCATATAAAGTCTGATACAGCAATACATTCCAACACTAGGTAACTTATTCTCATTTAACAAAAAAACACTTAACAATGGAGACTTTACTTCAAGCTCCCAAAAACAACTCTTTGTGCTTGCAAGAACAAGGCCCAAATCGGCTTAGACATGGCAGAATTGGGAGAATAGAATTGATAAAAACTACTCCTTAACACACAATTGTAGGTTCGGGTTTTAGGCCAGAATTAAGGGCACATAACTTATCCACATATACAATATTTTCTACCAAGCTTGAGGGTGATAGAACAAGGTCTTAGGCCAACTGATCATATAATTTTAATATATGTCAAGATTACCCAATTTCTCCAATCCACACAGAACCGGTTTCTATTATTAAAGGTGTTTAGGATTTTTATTCCCTTTTTTTTTAACCTTACAGCTCATGGTACGCTAAAAAGGACCTAATACAAGCTATCCCATTTAATTTCATTCAAGTAAAGCTAGATACAACAGCATTTGTGCATTATTTTCCAAGTTTCCCTTAATTGATTAACACAGTTTGTATGTACTATACTACCAACATTTGTATGGCTGAGCAGTAAGGAAATTGAATGGCAAAACTAACTTCCTAAGACAGGTATGCAGGCCGAACAAGGTGGGAAAGAATGACAGAAAAAAACCAAAAACCACCTCAGCATAAATACAACAGATGCACAATTCAGGGAATATAGAAGCAGATTAGCACTTGAATTTACCCTCTTGACTACACACCAAGGATTCCAATCGAACCAAGGGACAACCCTGTACGTTATCCTAATTTTCAAGAGTCCGAATCCAGTTGCATGCAAGGGGAAAGAGTTCGGCCAAAGCTTGGCCAAGTGTATGCAGAAGGAAGATTTAATCAGAGTCAATTCAACTAGGGAAAGCAGATGTAAAAAGGATTATCTCACCTCTTTGATGGTTGTTCTTGTTGGATTTAAACTTTAAATTAAATAAAAGAAAATAGAAAATGAAAGGTTTATGGAGAAGAGGTGTGACCCTAGATATTTGTTAGTGGACAATTATTATGTTTAGATTTCCTAAGTTGGTCATTAGTATTCCTAGTTATTTGCTATTGCTTATAAATAGCTCTATGTAAACCATTGTTTATGTGGCTTGAAAAGATACAGTAATTCAAAGAGGAATATTCAGAGACTTGCTTGTGTGTTTGATTGTTTGAGAGAAACACCATTAGAGGACCCGTGAATTACAAATTGGTATCAGAGCTATGGAGAGTGTGAGCACTTCCACTATGCCGTTGCCCCGCCTGACAAAGGCGAATTATGTGAATTGGAGCATTCAGATGAAGGCTTTGCCCGGATCCCAAGATGCTTGGGAGGTTATTCAGGAAGGTTTTACAGAACCTGCATCCATTGCAGGATTCTCAGCGGCTCAAACCAAGGCGTTGAAAGAGACGCGTGCGAAGGACAAGGCGACCTTATACATGTTATTCTGAGCTATAGATGAATCCGGATTTGAGAAGATAGCAAGTATGACGACATTAAAGGAAGCATGGGACATCTTGGAGAATGTCTATAAAGGAGCTGACCGAGTTAAACAGGTCCGACTTCAAACTCTGTGTGGCGAGTTGGAAGGAATGAAGATGAAAGATTCAGAGGGTGTATCCGATTTCATCACCCGAGTTCAAGCCGAGGTGAATAAGTTAAAACAGAATGGAGAGGAATTATCTGAGAATATAATTGTTGAAAAGATTGTGAGGTCACTGACAGAAGACTTCGAAAATGTGGTATGTGCAATTGAGGAGTCTAAGGACTTGGCTACGCTTTCTGTTGAAGAGCTAGCAGGTTCTCTTGAGGCGCATGAACATCGCAAGAAAAAGAAGAAGGAAGAGACATTGGAGCAAGCACTCCAGACAAGTTGATGGAGAAAGGTTAATCGGTTCTAAAGACAGACCGAGTTCTGCTGTTGAAAGGCAAACAAGGGTGTCTGATAGTCCGAGTTCAGATGGAGAAAAATAGAATGTACAAGTTGAGTTTAAGGAGCATGGAGGTCGGCTGTCTGCAAGCCGAGGTGGAGGATAAGATGTCTCTGTGGTCTAGCCGAGCTGATGAAGAAGAACATGGCAGTAGGACTGCCAAAGACAAATTCTGAAGGAAAGTTCTGTGAAGACTGTGTGCTGGGTAAGCACGCAAGAAGCACATTTCAAAGGATGGAAAGATACCGAGCCAAACAGCCTCTAGAATTGATACATACTGACCCGTGTGGACCCATAACTCCGGGGTCCTTCAGTGGAAAGAGATATTTTATTTTATTTATTGATGATCTCAGTCGTAAGACTTGGGTATATTTTCTGAAGGAGAAGTCTGAGGTGCTAGAGTCCTTTAAGAAGTTCAAAGTGATGATAAAAAATGCAACTGGGAGATACATCAAGTCAGTCCGTTCTGACCGAGGTGGCGAGTACATTTCAACAGCCTTTAAAAGACATTGTGAAGAACACGGGATAAGGCGGTTCCTAACTGCGCCATACTCACCACAGCAAAACGGAGTTGCTGAAAGAAAGAACCGAACTGTCTTGGATATGGTGCGTTCTATGTTGAAGACTAAGAATATGCCTAAGGAGTTTTGGGGAGAAGCCGTACAATGTGTTGTGTACATGCAGAATAGATATCCGCATTCAAGTGTGACTGATAAAACCCCACAAGAAGCATGGAGTGGTCTAAAGCCATCGGTGGCTCATTTCAAGATTTTTCGTAGTGTTGCATATGCACACATACCGGAACAGCTCAGAACGAAGCTTGAAGATAAGAGTAAGAAGTTTGTGTTTATTGGATATAATGACAAGACAAAGGGGTACAAGTTATTGGATTCCGTCAATAAAAAGGTGTTGGTAAGCCGAGATATGAAGGTAAATGAAGAAGATGCTTGGGACTGGGGTAGTCCATCCGAGGTGAATGTTGAACCCGGGAAAGAGTCAATTGAGTTCGGACAACCTTCGACCCATATCCCGGCTAATCCTGAAATCTCTGATGATGAAGAACAGAAACAACCGAGAATGAGAAGCTTACAAGACTTGTATGACTCAACTAACGAAGCACATCTCGTTTGTTTGTTGGCAGATTCTGAAGAAGTGAGTTTTGAATAAGCAATCCGAGATGAGAAATGGCAATCAACCATGGAGGAGGAGATTAAAGCAATAGAAAAGAACAAGACATGGGAGTTAGCCGAGCTTCCCAAAGGAAGTTGGCCCATTGGTGTGAAATGGGTGTACAAGAAGAAAATGAACGCTAAGGGGGAAATCGAAAGATACAAAGCCCGACTAGTGGCGAAAGGGTACAGGCAGAAGGCCGGCATTGACTATGAAGAGGTGTTCGCGCCCGTAGCAAGAATGGAGACAATCAGGCTGTTAATTTCTCAAGCAACCTAGTTCGGATGGCCGATCTATCAGATGGACATGAAGTCGGCATTCTTAAACGGAGTACTTGAGGAGGAGGTGTATCTGGAACAACCTCCGAGATTCATGAAAGCCGGACAAGAAAAAAAAGTATTGAGACTGGAGAAAGCTTTACATGGTTTGAAGCAGGCCCCAAGAGCCTGGAACACAAGAATTGACAATTACTTCAAGAAGGATGGACTTGAACAATGTCCGTATGTAACACGCACTATACGTAAAGAATAAAGGAGGTAAAATTCTACTTGTTTCTCTATATGTTGATGATCTAGTTTTCTTGGGTAATGATGAAAAGATGATTCAAGATTTTAAGAAGAAAATGACGAAGGAGTTCGAGATGACGAATCTTGGTCTAATGAGACACTTTCTTGGTCTGGAGGTCAGACAAGACAAATCTGGGATCTTCGTCTCTCAGGAAGCCTATGCAAAAGGAATTTTAGAAAAATTCAAAATGAGCAATTGCAACCCGGTTTCAACCCCCATGGAAACCGGCGTTAAAATTTCAAGATATGATGGGGAGAAAAGGTAGATCCGAGTGTTTGTCGTAGTCTAGTTGGAAGTCTGAGGTACTTGACGTGTACAAGGCCGAATCTGTGTTTGAGTGTTGGAATAATAAGCCGATTTATGGAAGAGCCGAGCTATACCCATTGGAAGGAGACAAAGAGGATTTTAAGATATGTTCAAGGAACAATCTCGCAAGGACTTCATTATTCGAAGTCGGACAAGTACAAGCTGGTGGGATACTCGGATAGTGATTGGTGAGGAGATGTGGATGACAGAAAAAGCACGACTGGCTATGTATATTTTATGGGGAATACGGCATTTACTTGGGTATCGAAGAAGGAACCCATTGTAACTCTATCTACATGCGAAGCCGAGTACGTAGCTGCTTCGTGGTGCGTGTGCCATGCAATTTGGTTGAGAAATCTATTGAGCAAGTTGGAGCAAGAGCAAGTCGGTCCAACCGAGATCTGAGTTGATAATAAATCTGCAATCGAGTTAGCAAAGAACCCGGTCAACCATGAGAGGAGTAAGCGTATTGATGTCAGATTTCATTTCATCCGGGATCAAGTCAAGGAAGGAAAAGTGGAGCTCACTCACGTTGCAAGACGAGATCAAGTTGGAGATATTTTCACGAAGCCCCTGCCGACGTTGTTGTTTGAAAATTGCAAGAAAAAGATGGGAATGAAGGACGGTAGAGATATTAAAGTTTAAGGGGGAGTTTTGTGGGATTTAAACTTTAAATTAAATAAAAGAAAATAGAAAATGAAAGGTTTATGGTGAAGAGATGTGTCCCTATGTATTTGTTAGTGGACAATTATTATGTTTAGATTTCCTAAGTTGGTCATTAGTATTCCTAGTTATTTGCTATTGCTTATAAATAGCTCTATGTAAACCATTATTTATGTGGCTTGAAATGATACAGTAATTCAAAGAGAAATATTCAGATACTTGCTTGTGTGTTTGAGTGTTTGAGAGAAACACCATTAGAGGACCTGTGAATTACAGTTCTCGGCTGACAGGGGAGGAGCAGCAAAATAATAAGAGGGATTTGTACTTCCATCTCCTCTGGAGGTAATTCATTCGAATGCGGCAAGGAAGGAAGAGGGAGCCTTGAACGCTGAGTTCTTCACTTAGGAACACTCACGGGTTCTGTGTAAAAAAAAGAAATAGGCTGTGTTTTCTGACTTGAACCAAATGATGCCCAATCGGTTCTGTTTTGATCTTTTTGGTGCGCTTAGGTGAGGATGCTTAATTAGGTTCTTCTTCTTCCGCGTTTGAAGAAAATAAGTAGAGAGACCAGTTTTGAGATTTAGAAAAGTGAATATTTGTTCCTCACGGTGCCGAGGTAAGGAGAGGAGAATATGATGCCACTTGACATTAGACTAACTAACAGCTAACAGTAATATTACATGTCTTCCGATGCGCACAAAAGAGAAGGGGTGGTGAGAGAGAGTGGTGTAGGGCTTACTATCCAATGAGAGTTCATGCATGCAGATTTTTGGTGAATGAGCATTTAGCATTCAGATTTCTAGGATAAGCTTAGGGGCTTTGGGCTGTAATAACCCCCCCCCCCCCCCCCCCCAAGTTTTATCTTCTAATGGGACATATTTTCATATACCTTTTTAAGGATTATCTAGGATTTTATTAAGGGGTATAGTTTAAAATTAAACCCCTCCTACACTTACCTATGGCTCGATTTCATGACATGGCTCCAAACTCCCAATTATAATTTAAATAATTTCTTAACAATTGTCATTTCATGTGACCACTAGATAGTAGCTAATGTTTCTACATACAAAGTAATTAAAAGTATTAAAATTCACCCTACCCTAGTGATATGTATGTAAATCGAGTTCAAGACATGCACTCACACTTCTAATAACAATTTAAATTAGCTCCTAATTTTCACGGGATGTTACACCTATCCTCCAATTTCCATTGCACACACACCACACCTTGGATTTAAGCCCCAACATACTTGCATATAATTATGTATCATTGATGTGCCTCTGGCAAGTGTGGTTTTTCTGTGTTAAAATTGATAAGAATAGAGTCATAAGAGAGCAATTTAAATACATATTTGTTAATTATATTGATTCTTTGTATGTCAATAATATTCACCTATTGGTTGTGATTTTACAGGAGAAAGAAGCGAAAATTATTAAAAGCCTGTTAACACACTTCCACACGGTTGGAGAGGATTACAAATTCCAGAAGCATGGCGCGGACCGGCATCACATTGGCGCACACCCGCGCCAGTTTCCGAACTGCACAGCGGTACTTTGGAAGTGGCGCCAACTGGCGCCACTATGGCGCCAACCGGCGCCGAATTCTTGAAAAGAAATAAAATGGCAGTACCATGGCGCTAGGTAGCGCCAAATCCATGCTACCTAGCGCCACTTTCAACAAATTTGTTCAAACATGGCGCTACCTAGCGCCCAAACTAGGAAGAAAAGGAGTGGCGCAAACTTGCGCCAATCCGGCGCCAACCGGCGCCGGTTTGCGGGACGGATCTCCGTGTTTTCTGAGGGGCACTTTTGGAAAGGAAATAAAACATTATAAAAGCACCTCTTATGCAATTAGGTCGGAGACTAGGCAGATCTAGACCGGGAGAAGAAAGAGGCAGCTGTGGAGTTCTTCGCGTTCTTCGTTCTTCATCTTCATCTTCTTTTTCTTTCTCTTTTATTTTTAGTTTATGTTGAATTTTAGATCAGCGATCAGTATGTTGATCGGCTAGATTTTTTTATTGTAGTCAGGGTCACGATCCATATGTGAACCCTTGATACGAAGGATTGGTTTATGGTTTTTGATTTATATAATTATCTTTATCATTACTCTGTGCGAATTTGATATACCCTTTGTTAGGATTGATCGATCTAATAGTTGGGGATATTCTGAGGATCAAAATCCTAGATAGGAATATTGGGGTTTTTGATCCCGAAAGGGGGTAAGATAACAATCTGTATACGTGCTAGGAATAGACGTGTATACGATTGCAGATGCTTAAATTATTGCGCTCATTGCTTGATCCCATGAGAAACATTGCAAGGAATTGGGGTTTCTCATGGGATTAAAGGGTTAACCCTGCAAGGAATTGAGGGTTAACTATTAAATCTTTTTAGATGATAATTTATCTGAGTGATTATACAAATAATTATTGTAAATCAATCCGGAGTAAAAAGCGGGAATCATTTGGTGAATGAACCCTGGCTACAATGCTTTTCTCATATTCTTTACAAATCAATTTTCAATTTTATTGTTTTATTTCTCAAAACAAAAATACAAAAATAAGTCTTTTATTTTCAGATTTGAATTTCCATCAATTTGACAATATTTGTCACAACCCTATTTGAATTTTTCCATTCTTTGAGAAAAAGTTTAATTGATATTAGATCCCAATCCCTGTGGAGACGAACTTTATTTATCACTTTATTACTTGTGCGATCGGTATACTTGCCGGTGAGCATCAAGTTTTTGGCGCCGTTGCCGGGGATTGGCGTTTCTTATATCATATAATCTTGATCTTTAAGATTGGATTCTGTGAATATTTTTTTTTATTCAATTTTTTATTCTTTTTATTTTATTTTTTCATTCTTCTTTTTATTTTATTTTTATTCCATTTTTTTTATTCTATTCTACTTCTTTTATTTTATTTTATTTTTATTTTATTCTTGTTGAAAAGTGCTACTGATCTCTTTTCTGAGTTGTATGCGAGGTAAAACTGCAGAATTTCCATTTGATTCTAAGATCACAAGGACCGAAAGAGAAACAGGAAACTTGCTCGAAGAAGCTTACATTCAACGACTTAGAAACTCTGCCTGAAGAATCACAAATCATGGCCGCAAACAATGTTGCAGACAATCCATTCATGGATACTATTCTGACTCCATCTTTTAATATGCCTAACTCAAGCATTGTTCAACCTGATGTTGGTAACAATAATTGGCAGCTTAAGTCTTCCAATATTCAATTGGTGGAGAGAGCTCAGTTTGGTGGAGAGGATAATGAAGATCCTCACAGGTTCATTGACAGATTTCTAATGATCTGTGACTCCACTAAACACCCCCAGGTGTCCAATGATGCATTCAGGCTGAGACTGTTTCCCTTTGCTCTAAAGGGGAAAGCTTTGAATTGGTTGGAAAGACAACCAGCAAGAAGTATTCCATCATGGGAGAGTCTCTCAAATAAATTCTTTGCTGAGTTCTTTTCCATGGAGAGGTTTAACCAGATGGTGAATGATATCACCAATTTCACCCAGGCTGAGGGTGAGACTATGTGTGCAGCCTGGAACCGCTTCAAGGATCTAATGAGGAGATGTCCTCATTACCCCATGACCAATGGTAATCAGGTCCGAATTTTTTTCAATGGGTGTAAACCTGAAGTTCGGATGGTGCTGAATGGTGCAGCAGGTGGTAGCATCAAATCCATGAGAGCAAATGAGACTCTTGAGTTAATAGAAAGAATGGCTGCCAATGAAAATGAAGGTTTGACAGCCAAGCCTAAGAGAGGGATTCTACACCTGGATAACAATGATGCGGTTCTGGCTGAGAATAAATTGTTAGCACAACAGCTAGCAAATTTGACCTCAAGGCTGGACAAGATGCAACTTTCCACTATGCAAGTTGCATCTGTGGTTTGTGAATA